>CM076584.1:1691567558-1691781254 GCA_034641835.2 Pinus albicaulis | reverse complement strand
TGGACTCCTGAAGCAACTAAGCCCTTTGAACATCTTAAAGAGGGAATGTGCCTAACACCAGTCTTAGCTACGCTAAACTTCACAAAAACCATTATTGTGGAACGTGATGCCTCAGGAAATGGAATTTGTGTTGTTTTAATGCAAGAAGGAAGACCCATTTCTTTTGAAAGTCGTCCAATCAAAGGAAAGTATCTACAGAAAGCTATTTCTGAGAAGCAAATGTTGGTAATACTAAATGCACTAAAGAAATGGTGACCTTATCTAATGGGAAGACACTTCAAGGTAAAAAATGATCATGATAGTCTTAAACACTTTTTGGAACAAATACTATCTTCGGAAGAGTAGCAAAAATGGGTCATAAAGATGTTGGGTTATGACTTTGAAATCATCTACAAAAAAAGGAAGCTAAATGTTGTTGCAGATGCGCTCTCAAGAAATGATGAATAGGTGGAAGCATTTCTTTGTGCCATTTCTATTATCCAACCAGATTGGATAACCGAAGCAAGGGATGAATGGAAGAAGGACGAAGAAATGTGGACATCATTCAAAAAGTTACTGGATCCTGATAATCTGATACATTTAGTTGGAAAAATGATTGCTTATGGTACAAAGATCATTTATATATTTATAAAGAATTCCCAACTAAAACAAAATATTCTTTGGAATTTCACCTTCTCCTTTAAGAGGACACTCGGGAATTTTAAAAACTTACCACGGAGTTGAAGAAAGAATTTTTTTGGGATGGCCTTAAATATGATATTCAAAAGTTTGTGGCAGAATGTTTGGTTTTCCAGCAAAATAAAGTTGAGACAATTAAGACCCCTGGTCTTCTACAACCTTTATCCATTCTAGGTCAACGTTGGGAGGAGGTTTTAATGGATTTTATCATAGGTTTACCTAAGTCCAAAGGAAATAGTGTCAACATGGTGGTAGTTGATAGACTTACCAAGTATGCACACTTTTGTGTATTATCTCATCTATTTAAAGCAAGTACATTTGCTACTTCATTTATGGAAACAAAACAAAAGCTACATGGAAACCCAAAGATTATTGTAAGTGACAGAGATCCCATTTTTACTTGAAATTTTTGGACGAAGTTATTTTCTTGTTTGGGTACTCAACTAACTCATAGCTAATCTTATCATCCTCAATCTGATGGGAAAACTGAGATAGTAAAAAAATGTTTGGAATGATATCTTCATTGTTTTGTATTTTATAAACAAACACAATGGGTCAAGTGGTTACGTATGGTTGAATGGTGGTATAACACTTTCTTCCATACTGCAGCAAAAATGACCCCATTTATGGCATTTTATAGATATCATCCACTATCCATCACATCATCTTTAAGAGAAAATTCTAAGGTTCAAGGAGTGGAGTATCAGATCGAGCATCAATAAAAAGTTCTCCAACTCCTAAATGATAACCTAAATTTGGCACAAAATTGAATGAAACAACAGACATATCAACATCGCAGCGAGAGAAGTTTTGATGTAGGAGACTGGGTATTTTGATGGCTACAACCATACAAAAAAAATTCCCTCAAGCAAGCTAAGAAGGATAATAAATTATCACCAAAGTACTATGGTCCTTACAAGGTGTTGAAAAATATTGGTACTATGGGATAAAAGTTGGAGCTTTCTGCTTCGTCTCGAGTGAACTAAGTTTTCCATGATTCATGCTCAAAGAATGTTATAGCTGACAAAATTCTAGTTCAAACAATATTTCTAGAACTTGATAAGGAAGGAAAAATCATATTGGAACCTGAAGTAGTCATGGAAACAAGGACTCGATAACTATCAAATCGATTAATTTCAGAGTATCTCATCAAGTGGAAGGACTTACCCACTAAAAATTCCACATGGGAGGATGAGAATTTTATACAGAAGCATATAGAGCTACTCAAGCATTGAGGACACTTTTTTGAAGGAGAGGGGCATGTTAGATCCCTATATTACTAGTGTATTCCCTAATTGTTTTTAGTGTAGCCCCCTTACTGTTATTTTTGTACCCTTGTAGCCCCTATATTGTTATTTTAGTGGCAATAAAAAACCGCTATTATTATTTTTGTGCCGTTACATTATTATTGTTAGGCCGGCTAGGATTATATTGTGACCCATGGACTCCTATATATAGAAAGGAGGTTTTTTCATTTGTATCATCCAATAATTTTTTATTTATGTAATGTAAATGAGGTTTTCCCCTCTAAGTGGTTGATTTCTAAGGCATTGATCTCTCTTTTCCTCTATTTTGGGAGCTCGTTTCATAACACATAAGATGCACACATAGAGACTAATGTTCAAGTCTTCAGAGTTGGTGAATTCACCTGAAATGCATTATCAACATAATGATACTATTTTGAAGTGATGAAACAACATTTTATGTGTAAATTGTAGTCCAACCAATATTGATTTTTAAACTCATATTTTAAGACTTGACATTTGATATAATATAATTTGTGGTTGATATTATTTATATTTTCACTTGATGTTGTTTAGTATTGTAATTAACATATGTAACTTTGCATTTTTATATTAGATAAACATGCACATTGTATGATTTTTTTATTAATTTAATCGCAAGATCATTGTTAAACAATGGCATGGTGAACACACACAAGGAGAAAGATAAACATGAGATGTATTTTATTAACCATAGATGTGTATTTATATTACATTGGTGTGACTCTTGGATTCCACATTCCAAGGTCACTTGGACTCCTCTATGACTGTTTGCCTTCCACACCTACCCATTGAGGATTTGGTGTCCAACACCCTCCCCCCTTAATCTGAAGTGGTATGTGTGAGTCCAAGAAGAGAGTTGTAATAAAAATATGCAAAGTATGGATGGAATCACTTAGGTTGAATGAGCTCTCTGAAATGTTGGCATAAAGAGGTGGTTTAAGGATGACCACCAATAGTGGAACACTTAATGCAGTTCCCGGAACTCTTCCAAATATGGAAAGAAGCTGAGGTATTCTGCTAGAGGAAGTGATCCTCATTTTTTGAAGAGGGAGACCTTCAACCTAGAAGAAGGGAGGTCTATAACCTATGATGGTTTAAGGATGACCACCAACTCTGGAATGCTTGATGCATTTCTTGGAACTCTACCAAAATTGGTAAGAAGCTAAAGTCTTCTGCTAGAGGAAGTGTCCCAAATCCTTTGAAGAGGAATAATATGAAGCTCGCATAGATGGTTTAAGTCTGACCACCAACCAATGGCATGTTCATGGGCATCTGTGTCTCTAGCTACAACTCTGAATCTCGAATGAGAGATTTTGGCTTAGGCTTGCTTGAATTGTTGTGTCTCTAGCTACAACTCTGAAGTTGGAATGACAGGTTGTGGCTCAGGCTCGCTTGAAGTGGCTTTGAAGCTTTTATATGACCATTATTTCCCCCCTTGTCAGGTACAAGGTGAGATGATGGCGAAAACTCAATTGCAATATTGTTCAATATTCTAGAACAAGTTCTGACATATGACTTAAACATCTTGTTGGCTATTGATGCCCATTGCCAAGAAGCGATCCATCCAATATGAATCTTTGTTCTTGTAGGAGGCTTATTTCTAAAGCATCTGTGTGAAGAATGAGCGTGCTGATCATAGTGATTGCATGGGAAAATATCGAAACATTGATCTTTCATATGGCCAACTCGATCACAGTGTTGGCATTTTAAAATCTGTTGTTGCTTCTGTGGAAGAGGAGTAGGACCTGGAACTGAATGTGAACTGTCATAAAGAAATCGGATACTCTGAAATTTTATGAGCTTGGAGTAGTCCAGAATATGAAAGGACAACTCCTTGTCATATCCAAGACCATTTTTGTGCTTGTTATGGACAAGCTCTTCCCAAGGTCTGACGATGGGCTTGGGAGGTGGAACCTGAGTTGCTTCATCTCCATTCAAATCTTCTCTTGAAATGGATGGAATCACTTAGGTTGAATGAGCTCTCTGAAATCACTTAGGTTGAATGAGCTCTCTGAAATGTTGGCATAAAGAGGTGGTTTAAGGATGACCACCAATAGTGGAACACTTAATGCAGTTCCCGGAACTCTTCCAAATATGGAAAGAAGCTGAGGTATTCTGCTAGAGGAAGTGATCCTCATTTTTTGAAGAGGGAGACCTTCAACCTAGAAGAAGGGAGGTCTATAACCTGTGATGGTTTAAGGATGACCACCAACTCTGGAATGCTTGATGCATTTCTTGGAACTCTACCAAAATTGGTAAGAAGCTAAAGTCTTCTGCTAGAGGAAGTGTCCCAAATCCTTTGAAGAGGAATAATATGAAGCTCGCATATATGGTTTAAGTCTGACCACCAATCAATGGCATGTTCATGGGCATCTGTGTCTCTAGCTACAACTCTGAAGTTGGAATGACAGGTTGTGGCTCAGGCTCGCTTGAAGTGGCTTTGAAGCTTTTATATGACCATTATTTCCCCCCTTGTCAGGTACAAGGTGAGATGATGGCGAAAACTCAATTGCAATATTGTTCAATATTCTAGAACAAGTTCTGACATATGACTTAAACATCTTGTTGGCTATTGATGCCCATTGCCAAGAAGCGATCCATCCAATATGAATCTTTGTTCTTGTAGGAGGCTTATTTCTAAAGCATCTGTGTGAAGAATGAGCGTGCTGATCATAGTGATTGCATGGGAAAATATCGAAACATTGATCTTTCATATGGCCAACTCGATCACAGTGTTGGCATTTTAAAATCTGTTGTTGCTTCTGTGGAAGAGGAGTAGGACCTGGAACTGAATGTGAACTGTCATAAAGAAATCGGATACTCTGAAATTTTATGAGCTTGGAGTAGTCCAGAATATGAAAGGACAACTCCTTGTCATATCCAAGACCATTTTTGTGCTTGTTATGGACAAGCTCTTCCCAAGGCTTGACGATGGGCTTGGGAGGTGGAACCTGAGTTGCTTCATCTCCATTCAAATCTTCTCTTGAAATGGATGGAATCACTTAGGTTGAATGAGCTCTCTGAAATCACTTAGGTTGAATGAGCTCAAATGTTGGCATAAAGAGGTGGTTTAAGGATGACCACTAATAGTGGAACACTTAATGCAGCTCCTGAACTCTTCCAAATATGGAAAGAAATATGCATATGAGGAAGTGATCCTCATTTTTTGGAAGAGGGAGACCTTCAACCTAGAAGAAGGGAGAGGTTCATGGGGTGGAGACGGTTGATGATCCACTAACTCGAGGACCTGACATGCATTTTGGAAGTCTACCCAAAACAGTAAGAAGCCAGTTCGCTAGAGGAAGTGTCCAACCCTTTGAAGAGGAATAATATGAAGTCAGTATATACCAATTAAGTCCACCACCAATCAATGGCATGTTCATGGGCATCCGTGTCTCTAGTTACAACTCCGGGTTGGAATGACGTGTTGTGGCTCCAGGTCAGCTTGAAGTGGTTTCAGTTTTTATAGGACCATTTCCTCAGGTACAAGGTGAGATGATGGCGAAAACTCAACTGCTAGATTGTTCAATATTCGAGAACAAGTTCTGACATGTGACTTAAACATCTCCTTGGTTGTTGATGCCCATTGCCAAGAAGCGATCCATCCAAGATGAATCTTTGTTCTTGTAGGAGGCTTGTTTCTGAAGTATCTGTGTGAAGAATGAGCGTGCTGATCATAGTGATTGCATGGGAAAATATCGAAACATTGATCTTTCATATGGCCAACTCGATCACAGTGTTGGCATTTTAAAATCTGTTGTTGCTTCTGTGGAAGAGGAGTAGGACCTGGAACTGAATGTGAACTGTCATAAAGAAATCGGATACTCTGAAATTTTATGAGCTTGGAGTAGTCCAGAATATGAAAGGACAACTCCTTGTCATATCCAAGACCATTTTTGTGCTTGTTATGGACAAGCTCTTCCCAAGGTCTGACGATGGGCTTGGGAGGTGGAACCTGAGTTGCTTCATCTCCATTCAAATCTTCTCTTCAAATGGGCATTGAATGTGAATCAACCACAAAATTATTGAATTGCCGCTTATGGGATTCTCTTTCAATATTCTAAACAAAAACATGTTCTGAATGATGACTCCGTTGTTGTAATTCTTCTTGTTGTAGCCGAGATTCAAGCTGCAAAAAATCAATCTTGTCTTGTGCATTTTGCATACATCTTTGAATTTCGGAGAGAGTTCCCTTGTATATTTTGACTGTGTCATTAGTACCACAAAGTATAAGAGTATTCAATAACTCTAATACTG
Organism: Pinus albicaulis; assembly: GCA_034641835.2. Taxonomy (NCBI): domain Eukaryota; kingdom Viridiplantae; phylum Streptophyta; class Pinopsida; order Pinales; family Pinaceae; genus Pinus; species Pinus albicaulis. Next base: position 1,691,775,033 of record CM076584.1, on the reverse strand, counting down.
TCTCTATTGGTATCATTTAAAAAACTCAAAGTTTCTTGTAACTTTAACTTTGAATAATTTATTCCAACTTTACAAATGAAAAGAGTGATGATCACAAAACAAATACCAATTAGAGATGTTGATAATAAAATTTAGAACCCTGCACATATGTCCTGTCACATTCTTGATAAGTGACTTGCAAGAAAGTTTTTGTCCACTTTCCTGTCCATTGATACCTATACTTATGAAAACTTTGGCAGTGACCTTTATAGTGGCACCAGTAATAAATCACCAGTAATCAATCTTAAATTCATTGTCGTTCTATAGAAATATTTGAAATAAAACATCAACAACAACAAATCACTGATATAGAGGCAATTTCTGGATTTTCAATGCTCGATTATCATACATATAAATATCCCCACCATTGCAGGTGTAGGTTTTAACCCTGAACATAAATTATCTACTCATGAATCTTATAATAGAAGATAAACAATAGCGAGAGCATAAAACATAAAACAGATAAACACAGAGATTTTCCCCTAGATCCCAAATCAGGACGACCAACTTGATTTTTCATTATATTCCTTTTAGTGTTACAACACATATATATACATGCTGAAGCATACATGTCTCGATTAGAAATATAACCAGAGTCTCCCTTGAGACTAGATCTACAAAATACCAGGGGCGGCAGACATTCGTACCAATACCATGCAAACCTGTTACAAACCATGGACGCGGACTACCCACCCAACAGCAGGTGTCTCTCCCAACGCCTTCCTGCAAATCACTACTTGTATTTCCTCGAACCCTTTAACACTATAGCCACTTTTCTGAGAAGATGTTTTCATTGAAACACGTTATTATTAGGATAAAATATTGTAATAATTTCACAAGTTACCCAAATAAAATATTTCTCTTCAAGGAGGATATACGATGGTGTTACAATGCTTCCATTGCCGAGGTGCATGATTGATGCCTTCAATTGACTCAACGATGGCTCATTGAAACAATGAGAGCAGGCCGCAAGAGGGGAGAATTGTTGCTCTTAAGGTGTTGTCGCATTACCATACCAGGTCGGGTTGATCCGTTTCAAATTGAAAAAGCTTCTTATATGTGGTTCTAGCTTTATTCAACCTATGATGTGTTCAGTGGGCTCAAAGGGGAAGACTCCAGCTCCTCCAACATGAGCGCAAAGCGGGATGGTGTAGGGAGGTGGAGTCGTCGTTTGGGAGATGAAGCGGTGGAGGAGGTTGCGGGAAGTGGAAGGGACAGGAGGTGCGAGCAGGAGGTTGCGGTGGGAGGTCACACCACGTTGTGTCGAGGAGGAGCTGATGGGAAGCAGAGAGGGAGATGGGAGCACTATAAGTATCAATGTATGGTGGAGGAAGACAAGTGGAGGGTTAGCAGAGGAATATAGGCGGAGAGTTGGCAGAGGGTGGGAAGAGAGATGGCCGAGTTTACGGATTGTGGAAGCACAAAATGCGGTAAGTGGTTTTCGATGGGGTGATCCCACAACAATGGAGAGGGTGTTGGGTTGTTTCTAGGAAACCACCTTATGAGGGCACCCTAGATGCTAACCATCAGTACTACACCTGTCGCATTCCATCTAGATCCATTGGTTTGGGCGTGGTCGATCACCACTGCCAGAAGGTGCACAAAATTTAATCCCTCTCGAAATTCCCTCCTGATCCGACTGTTGTTTGTTTCAACGCACCATAACTCCAACATTCAATGCAACATGGTCTTCAACTCAGGTAATTTCAACCTTCAATGGACCATTTTTTTGCACTATTCAATTCCTTGGCTCAAAACACACATATAAACTAGTTGAACCATGTAGCACCAACATTTAATGCAATTCACAGTTAAACTATATACTTTGATTTCTAGGTGGAGTAGCCCACGCTTCAATGCATCAGAAGAAACATACTCTTTTAGAGTAGTTCAATGCACAAAATAGTCAAAGACTCAAATGGGTTTTCATTTGCGTCTATCTTCAGTCAACTGAGCTAGCCCGAACGTAGGTAAGTTGCCTCTCAAGAAATGATAAACGAAATCTCTTGAACTATGATTCAATGCATAAATAAATCAAGGCATATAATTGATACACCATACAAACAACACTTAAGCTTAGACATAAATAATTCATGCCACATAGCATGCTCTCCGTTATCTAAATAAAATCCAAGATCGATACCATGTGCATAATAAATAGCGCCCTGCAAACACAGTATTCCCCACAATTGTATCAGATGGTCGAATACATACCCACTGCAAAAGTTTTCTTCTATTATCTCTTGCGTTATTAGGAGCTTGTTTTCCTGGCACCTTGAAAGTAACCTAGAGCTTTGCACAGTACGATGCAAGGAGGGCACCCCACCCTTTATACCCGTAGTAGATGATGCCAAGATTTTAGCACTGGTCACAGTATGATACCAGTCAATGATGCTTGGATTTTAGCACTGGTCACAGGTAATAAAAATGCAGGATTGATGCAATACACAATACCACACAGAAATGTTGTATCTTGGTGACGTAGTCAGTTCCCCAGGTGAACCCATGGGAGGACGATGCTGGTGGGAGTTACTTGGAGCGATTGTGTAAAGAGGTAGCAATGAAATGTGTATGGGAAGAGCATATGGAGTGCACTACATATTATGCAGCAGATTAGGTGCTGGGGAGAAAAGAATATGACAGTTTGTTAGGAAGGACCTGTGCTATTCAAGGAGCCGTGTGAGGGAATTCAAAGGAGTGTTATGGACTGACAAGCTCATAGAACACAGCTAGAATTTAACTGATTGGAGCATGGCCAACAATCACCCACTCTGATACCATGTTAAAAAATGGCATGGTGAACACACACAAGGAGAAAGATAAATGTGAGATGTATTTTAACCATAGATGTGTATTTATATTACATTTGCGTGACTCTTGGATTCCACATTCCAAGGTCACTTGGACTCCTCTGTGACTGTTCACCTTCCACACCTACCCATTGAGGATTATGTGTCCAACAATCATACTAATTAATTTATGTTGATTAATAATGAACACATAAAATCAATCTAAAAGTACTAAATTAGTATTTTATATTGATTAGTTATGAACAAAAATAAAATGAATATACAACTAAATTAGTTGATTATACTTCTTATTAATGAAAGTAAATGAAATGAATATAAACTACTAAATTAGTATTTTGTTAAATATATATGAAACTAACAAAAAAAGACAAATGACTACCACAAATGGTAAAATTGTGATTACAAATTATGACTAAATTTTGCATATATACAACTATTAGTAGCTAATTTATAGTATGTTATAACACGGCAAAAATTTATTCTTATTTCTTTCGTCATTAATTGATTTCAAATGATCACTAAAATTTGCATATATATGACTATTAGTAGCTAATTTACAATATCTTATAACACGACTAACATTTTGGTTATATTTCTTTGGTCATTAATTGGTTTTCTCATGTGATCATATAGTAATATATTTTGTTGTATATTTGGCCTTTAATTGTAACAATTAGTGACTAAATCAATCATAAAATTAATGACTAGATATACTACGAGATGATGAAATTGAGACAACAAATTAATGACTAAGCAAAAAATGACTAAAATTTGGTCGCGTTATCAGATATTGTAAATTAGCTACCACTAGTCACCGATTGAAAAATGGTCGTTTATATGAAAATTTTAGTCATTTGTAGTAACTAATTAGTCATTTTGTACTAGTGATAATTACCCTACTGCAATACCGATTTTAATCCATTTTCTTAATAGTGCTTTACTGAAAATGAATATGAATTTAATTAGTTTTAAATATTAAAATCTTACATTAGTATATAAATGATGAGGTAAGGGAGTTCGAAAATTGATGAAGATCTTTACAATTTTAATAACATATTCACCATAAAGAAGAGAAGTTGATGATAATGTCATCAACTAAACAATAGTCCCTAACAATTCAAATTAATTTCAAGAATGAGTTATACTATTGTATACCCAATACTTATTAATGGAATAATGACATAGAAATGTTGGTATCATAATAATATGAGTTATATTAATTAATCCACAGTACCCATTTAGGTAACACTTTTTTCTTGTTTACTTGCATACTAGATGTCTTATATAACAAAATTCTTGCTCTCTAGAATTTCATACCGTTTTTATTGAGGAATACCCTATACTGATGTATTGAAAGGTGATAAAAAATGCATTTCGACGCCCTCTCCCTACCCTGACATAATATTAAACTGTGCTAATTTATCTCCAATACTGCACACAAAATCAATAATAAAATTAGAGTAATACGTAGTACTAATTCCTTATTGATACAACACAAAAGGAAGTACTAATTCCTAATCATTATGATACAGAAACAATACTAAGTTTTTGTTAATGTGAGACAGGAAATACTATTAATTTCTCATTAATGAGACACATAAAATGAATACTGGAAATTTAATAATGCACCATATAAATTCTTCATTAGTACGACACAGAAATGAATACTAAAAATTCATAAATGCCTCATACCAACTGAAAAGATGATTTTCCTCCCATCCACGAGGTTCTCCTCAGAGCTCTCCCCCGAGTAGAGACATTTTTCCCCTAGAACTAATAACCCCCTCGCATACTCGTTAAGGAACTTTTAAGCCAAATTTCCCTAGAAAGTTTCCATAACATCTTCCAATTATTTTGGGCTAATGTTTCCCATAGCCTAGGCTTTTTTTTATGTTTTATTATTATTTATTTTTATTTTTAATATTTATTTTCCACAACTTTTTCTTTTCCTACCCCTTCCGAGTGTAGTTTAATCCTTAATGGGCTATTATTAGATACTTTTCTCTAATCTAATTTTACTTTACTTTAATTTCTTTCTCTCCGAGGGATTTTTCTCGGAGATTTGGGAAAGTATGAAATTCTATCGCATCCTGACGGATTATAATTTTTGATCTCTTTATACTCTGTCTTTTCGAATTTAGTATGAACTTTCCTAAATCAATATTATAAAAAAAAATTCTGAAAACATTATAATTGTTTCATAGGTCCACATAATATTTGTCTTATCTATAATAACTAAACTTAAAACATAATGAACTAAAAATATGGGGTATTGCATAGTGGTGAGCCCTGGTATTGCACCAAGAATGTTACAACTCCCAGGGGCTACCCTACTTTACTTTATCAACCCGGGGTTCATACAAAATTTGAGGTGACAGTGATATATACACACCATATGCATTTTGTTCATGTCATCATCTTTTGCTTCATGAAAGGGTGTTGTTTCTTAAATTATGAGAAAAAATGGAAAGTAAAGTGCTGGAAGGAAATGACAGAAAGGAAACTGGACTAACTTGCTGGAAAGGAATGCCAAGAATGAAACTAATTTAATTTGCAGAAAATAGATAGCAGAAATGAAATTAATTCTAAACCACAGTTAACTTGGCCAAACAGCTAAATTCACTCTACCTATCCTATGATATATCTACCATACTCCTATCCATGCATCTAAACTATACATGCCTTAATTTTAATTAAAAAGAATCAATTTTCATCTTAGAGGGAAGAAAATGGGCGAAGAGGGTTAATGGGGGGTTTAACATATGAAACGAAGCTTGGAAGCGGAAAGAGGGGGTTAAACCCTTAGAAAACTTTATGATAGCGTGATAAATGGCTTTGGAGTAGAGAGAGTGGGTTAAACCCTTAGGAAACCTTATTATAACGCAAGAAATGACTTCGGAGAGAGAAGAACTCAGAAATGCGATGGCGGAATGCGATGGACAATAAAAGTTGTGATGTGCGATGTCGCAATCACAACTTTCCAAGTTTAAATGGATGGAAGTAAGGAATTAATGGAATGAACTAAATGGTGTGCAGTACGAAGTGCGAAGAGTGACGTGGCAGGTCGAGAATCGCAATATCGCAAGTTTACAAGGACAGTGGTAAGGATTAATGGGATTAAACTACATGGTGCACAGTGCAAAGTGCAAAGAGTGATGTGGCGGGTTGCGAATCGCAATATCGCAAGTTTACAAGGATAGCGATAAGAATTAATAGAAATAAACTAAAATGTGTGAAATGCGATTTTATCTGCGGTAAACGTTGCTGGTGGCGATGTGTGATGTGATAAGTTCTACGGGACGCAATTTGTGATGTGGTAAGTTTTGTGGGATGCGATTTGTGATGTGGTAAGTTTTGCGGGATGAGATGTGCGATTGGGATGATGTAGCGGTGGAAAAAGCTAATAGTTGCAATTTGCGATTTCGCAATTGCAAAGAATGAGCGGTAAGTGTTAACGGTAGAAGGTAGCCGGTGCGAAGTACGATTTGCGATTTCACAATATCGTAATCGCAAGGAATGGATGATAAGTGTTAAGGTAATCATTAAATTTTGTGATTGCGAAGTGTGACATATGGTTGTGGGAGTCTCGAGGAGCAAAGGTGGAGGTTGAGTTTTCAGTGGTTCTGTATTGTTTTTCACGTGTTTTTTGTTTTAAGGGTAAGGTGGTCGTGAATGAATAAAAACAGAGAAGTAAGGCTGAAGAGCTTAAGGGTATTCGAAATAAGGTAAGTGCAGTGCTAAGGTGATAAGTAAAGCTGGGAAATGGAAGCATAAGAGAAGTGCTCAAAAGTGAAGTGCACCTGCGGATTCATGTACGGGAAACAAACAGAAATGCGGGATGAAATAGTGAAGGAAAGGCTTGGACTTAGTAATACAAGCTCTTTCCTGAACTCGAATAGAAAGTAAATTTTTCCTATGGGAAGGTCTGCCCCTACTCGAAGTCTATTGACAGAGATGAGAGGGGGGAGACTTGACCACATTTTTGGAGTTTTTCCTCTATTTCACTGTGCATAAGAAATTAAAACTACAACAACGCAAAAAATAAATAGCAATGAAACTTATCATAAGAATATCTAACTTAAATGACAGAGGAAAAAATAGCTAAATGAAAGAAAGGAAAAGATAATAACAACACAGAATCTAAGGCACGTGGATTGGGCCCTAACCCATGAGCCTACCCTCTAAAATTAAACCAATCAAATGAAATCAGTCTACTCATTTCATAAAAGAATAACTACATACATCTCTGAAAGTTTCAATCCTTGAATAAAACAAAAAGCTTCAATAGTTCAGAACAACAATTCTGAATGGAATCGAAACTAGGATAGACTAACTCTTCCTAGCTCTATCTTTTCTCTATTTATTCTATAGGGAAGCTGCCAACAGCTCCCTATAAAATGGTGATTGATTATACTGGACTCCAATTAAACCAATAATGAGTGCTCTCCTCTTTGAGTTGCTCGGTTGTCTCTAGAATTTGAATTGCTGGATAGAATCCTTGGGGATCCTTTCTCTACATGTGGAATTTGAATTACTGGAGAGAATCTTTTGGATCCTTCGGCTGCCTTTCAGGGTGGACAACCCTCCTGTAATTTCTCCTTGTTGTCTCCTCCAAGTCATTGTGATAAAATCTTTATAAAAATTCTTAATAAGTCATGATTCTCTGCACTCAACCTTATATTAGGCACTCAGAGTATGGTAGCCTTAATTTCCACCTATACTAGCATCATAAACCCAAATAATAATAAAAATGAAAGAAAAATAGATCTAAGAAGGAAAAAAGGTGACTATTAACCCCTCCAAATATGTCTAATGATGGATCTCATCATCACCCCCCTACTGAATGGTTGCTCATCCTCTAAGCAACTGATCCTCCCCCTCCATTTCCTTCAAAGCTTTGACGGCCCCCCTGATTTGCTAAGGAAGAAGTGTGGGAGTTTCCCCAAGGGGGTAAAATCCATCATTCATTTTTTCATTCTCCCATTCTCTATCTTGTGCATCTGTGTCCTCTTCATCAGTCATCCCCAATAGCAAAGATGGGATGAGCTTCAGTCCCAACCATCGGATCTTTTTGGCCTACATGGCCTTCTTATATAATGGTGCTCTTTCCAATGCACCCCTCAATCTTTCTAGAGTATGATACTCCCTGTTCTTGAGGCTATGTGGGAGTATGTTCCATCTCTTCTGGCTGGCCATAATGCACTCCTCTTCTATCTTCCTAGAAACATCATCAAATTGACCTATCACCTATTTTTGAGTCTGAAGGTAGCTTTGAACCAGTGCAGGATCCTTTTCAATCTCTCGATGGTTAAGGATGACTCCTCTTGGGCTGAATACTATTGTTCTGAGATATAAGGGTTCTCTATTTCTTCTTACCATGACCTTCCATATCTCTTTGGCTCTATTGTCCTCATTCAACATCCGAGATGATAGAGCCATTAACTGCATATTCCCAATTGTAGGATTGGGGTCCCAAATCTCTAGATTTGTCAGCACAAAGTTATGCATATAAAACTCTTCCATCTTTGCCTGATCAGCTATGTTGGCTTGCTTGTAGAACTTCATGAATTGCCTACAATCTTGGAAAGTCAGTGATCCATGGGAGGCTAGAGTGTTTATTTGAAATGGAAGCCATTTTTCTTTGAGGTACACAACATATGAGTCAGAGGGGAATATGTTTTGAAGGGCTTCTATGCATAATTCCACCATGGTGGCTACTTGCTTCTCTTTTTGCTGCAATTTCTCCTTTAGCACTACATTCTCTGCCTGTGCCTTCTACAGCTTCTCCTTTAGAGATATTTCTTTGATTCTCCACCCCCCCCCCCTTGGTGATTATTCAATGATGATCAGGCTTAGCGGAGAAGTTTCTAGCTTTCTCTGATTCTTGCCATCTCCGGAATACCTAGAGGTGTGCCTTTTAATTTTTGCGTGTAGACGAGCCATGGTGGTAGTTATCTTTTTGCAGTGAGGGGATGTGGTGCTGGGTTGTGAGTATGCGTCTCACCCACTTTCTGGTATCTCTATGACTTATATGGTCATATCTTCTATTTTTCTTTGGCCCTTTGTTTGTCTCTCTTCTTCTTCTGATTCTTCTTGTTTCTGCTGGTTCTTTCTCCAGGTTTCTTCTTTCTTTTTTTCCTTTCTGGTTCTTCTCCTTCTTCTTGAAGTGTTGCGTTCTTCCATTGGTACGCTTCCTTTAAAAATTATCAATTCACTGGTTTGGATGAGACAAAATCTCCTTTTATTAGATGACACAGCTAAATTTGGAGTCCCAATATAACTCCAGTCAACTCCAGTTCTGCCATAAACAATTGGTTCCTCCTCCATGTTAATTCAATATGTATTGTGAATTTTCCTCCTCTCATTCTCCTCTACTCCACTGATTTAAAATTTTTCTTTTGCATGCCTAGGTGGCATGTACTCCCAGTTTTATCCTAGCCATACCTCACGGTGGTGGCCGAGTTAACTGGAAACCTTTTTTCCCCTCAAAATCTAAGTTTTCAAATTAATTATTGCTGGCTATTATGAATGTGTAGTAAGGGGTGAGAGATTATACCTAAGTTTACCCATTGTTTCCAAGGTGGTTGCAGGAGCTAGACATTTGAGACAACCCTTTTTAGATGTTGTGTTCTTCACCATATTCATGTTCTCTGAGTGAGCAACTTGCTGAAGGAGAAACTTCCTTAATGAGATGCTAATATTTTTCTATTGTTTCTCTCTGTTGTGGATGTCGCGTGGGGTTCTTGAGATGCCATCGGTGGCATTCTCATTCTCCTATACTCTGTTATGTAGCTGCCCTTGTTCTCCTTCTTAGCAGTCCATGAACAACTTTGTTTTTGAAGGAACTTCCTGATGTTTGTAGCGGTCTGTTTGTGTGTTGCTTCTCTTGCTACGTTGTGCTCAGGAATGGAGAAGTGTGGTGTATGGAGGTGTTGGAGGAAGTTATGAGGATGAATGGAGTGAATTATGGGATGGATGATAATATAGAAGAAGGGAAAAGAAGATGAATGTTTCGCTGTGTTTTCTAGAAACCAGTAACAACCTGCAAAGCAACAAACACAGAAAAACACAGTTATGCAGATGCATTTTTTTGGTTTTGTTCTTTTTCTTATTTTTTATTTTTTCTTCGAAAGAAAGTGGCCTGCCTCCCATGGAGGTTTTCAACCCACAAACTTGCCTTGGGCGCCTCAAAGAGGTTTTCACCCATGGATCTTTATTCTTTTTTGCCACTTTTTTTTTTTTTTTTGAGCAAGTGAGCTGCCTCCATCAAGGTTTTCAACCCACAAGCTTATTATTTTTTCTTTTTTTCTTTCAGTAGGTGTGGGAAACTATGGATTTTCCCATCACATACACCTCTCTTCTTATTGAATTGATGAATTTCCCCTTGACAAAGGCTTCTTATAAATTTTAAGTCTATGACCATTAAAAAAGCAAGGAGATCCCTTCCTCATGTATGGTCCTGATTTGAATTGCGCCATTATTAAAGAATTTCTCCACTGTGTAAGGCCCAAAACATCTTATCATTGGCTTGCCTTTGAAATATTTAAACTTTGAATCATACAACAATGCCCAATCTCCTTCTTGGAAGGCCTTTTATTTGATGTTCTTGTCATTCCATACCTCCCTTTGTAGCTGAACTACCTCCGTGTGAAGAAGTGCTTGCATTCGAAACTCATCCAATCCATTTAGTTGTAGCAACCTCTCTTTTTGGGCATTTTTTAGATCTAGATTTAATTCATGTTCCATTCTTAAAGTATTGAATTCAAAATCAACTAAAAGTAGAGCTTTCTTACCTTAGACTAGCTCATAAGGAGTGAATCCTGTTGTTGTCTTCCAAGTGGTGTTGTAGGCCCAAGTAGCTTCTACCAATTTATCTGCCCAATATTTCTTGTTGCTGCTCACAACCTTGGTGAGGATGCTCTATAAAGCTATGTTAGTTACTTCTTCTTGGCCATTCGCCTGAGGGTGATAGGAAGCAGAAGTTCTATGCTTAATCTTGTGCTTCCTCAAAACATTCTCAATGAGATGAGAGGTGAACTGTGATCCCTGACCAGTGACTATTTCTCTGGGATATCCAAATTTGTAAAGCGCATTCTCCCTCAGAAATTCTGCTAGTATTTCTTCGGTTGCTACCTTCACTACTTTTTCTTCTGCCCACTTTGTTAGGTAATTAGTGTAGACTATGATATACTTCTTTTGTTCGGATGGTGGATCGATGGGTCCAAAAAATACCATGCCCCACTTTTCAAATGGCTCAAGATTCACCTGAGGTTGTAAAGAAATTTCATCCCTTTGTGTGTGTTTCCCCATCCTTTGGCACTAGTCAAACCTGCTCGCGTATCTTCTAGAATATTAGTGAAGGGTAGGCCAATAGTAACTTGCTTGCAAAACTTTGTAAGAATTTCTCTTTGTAGCAAAGTTTCCTCCACATGGGTTGTCATGACATTCAGAGAGGATATCAAAAATTTCTTGCTCCCTCACACATCGTCTTAGGATTTGAGCAGGGCCTAGCTTGAATAGATTCCCCCCAAGCCATGTGAAAGGGGAACTTTTTCTGATGATTCTGCTCCTCTCCCTGAATGAAAGATTAGGAGGGAGTCTTCCAGCAACCAAGTAGTTGGCTATATCAGGAAACCATGGTGAGAGTGCTGATATGGAAAAGAGGTTTTCATATGGAATTTGGTCATCCACCATTCCTTCTTCACCTACAGGGAGAACTAACCTAGACAAAAAATATGCAACAACATTTTCCTTTCTAGGTTGATCAACAATAGTCAAATCAAATTGCTGAAAAAGTAACAACCATCTAGTTATTCTAGCATTAACATCCGGTTTTTTCATTAAATACTTGATGGCTACATGATCAGTGTGAAAAAAGGTTGATATCCAATGACATAATGCCTGAATTGCTTCAATGCATGGAAAATGGCCAACATCTCCTTCTCAGTAATAGTATAATTCAGCTAAGCTTTGGACAAATTCTTGTTGATGAAATAAATGACATAAGGGATTTTTTCCTCTAATTGTCCTAATGTTGTCCCTATAGCTTTGTCGGATGCATCAGTGTGGAAGTGGAAATGTAGAGTCCAATTTAGACCTCGAAGGATGGGGGCAGTAGTCAACTACTTCTTAATGATCTGAAAAGCCTCTTGATAAGGACCAAACCAAATAAACTCATAATTTTTGGCAAATAACCCAAACAATGGCGAAGCCATCTTGCTAAAATCTTTGATGAACCTTCTATAGTAACTAAGTAAGCCTAAGAAACTCCTGACATCTTTCTTCTTTTGAGGAGCAGGTACCCTTTTGATGATAGTGATCTTGTTCAGGTCTACTTTTATTCCTTCTTGGGATATGGAGTGTCCTAATACAACCCCTAATTTCTTTAGGAATTCACACTTTTCTGGGCTCAAGGAGATATGCATCTCAATGCACCTTCTTAGTACTTTACCCAAATTGGAGAGAGCTTCCTGGAAGTCATCCCATATGGTGTGAAATCATCCATGTAAATTTCGACAGAGTCATGGAATAACTCAGAAAAGATATTCAGGACAGCTCTTTGGAAGCTGGTTGGGGCATTGCATAACCCAAAGGGTAGGAATCTATAAGCAAAGGAACCCCAAGGGTAAGTGAAAGGAGTCTTATCCTCGTCTTCATGGCTGATTTGAATCTGATTGTACCCACTGAACCCATATAAGAAGGAAAATAACTTCTTCCCTGCAAGGCCATCTAAGACTTGGTCTATAAAGGGCAAAGGGAAATGGTCTTTCTTGGTGGCTTTGTTAAGTTCTTGATAATCAACATGAATTCGCCACCTCCCATTCTTCTTTAGGGCTAGGACAAGAGGAGATACCCACTCACTATCGAATATAGGATATATGAACCCCGCATCCAATAGTTTCTACATCTCCTCTTTGACTATGTCCTTTAGAGTCAGGTTCATCCTTCTTTGGGGTTGTCTCATAGGCTTGCATCCTTCTTTGATGTAAATGTGATTTCTGCATACTGAAGGATGCTCCCCTTTCATGTCCTTGTAATCCCAAGAAAATGTTTCAAGATTTTCTTTCAAAAGCTGTCATAGCTGCTTCTCTTCTTCATTTGAGAGGTTTGGGTTGATTTTTAGGGGATTGGATGGGCCAAACTTGATAGCCTTGGTGGTTTCAGAGGTCATCTCAACTAATCACACTTCTATCCAAGGTTGGATTTCAGACTCTTTGGCTAGGTTTTTGAGGGGAGCATTAGTGGAGGACTGGTTTTGAATGCGATGGTCAATGAGTTCATCTTCATCAAGCTTCCCCCCTCTAAGGATAACATCTATGGTACACATAGGGGCAGTGTTATATAACTCATATTCTTCATCCTCCAACCATATAGGCAGATCATGATCAATGGAAGGTTGGGTTGGAGGATATAACACTAGTTGTTTAGACAAAGGCCCATTTTTTATAGTGCCCAGATTAGGGGATTTTTGAGGTTTAAAATGAGCCTCCTAAGAAAAATTTATAACGAAAATAAACATTGTAAGAACCAATATGATTTAAGATGATGATGTCAACCATGGGGGATAATTCACCATTTTTTAAACATAAAGGTAAAAAGATTAAAAATAATAAAATAATAAAACTATTTTTTAAACTTATCTCACAAATTTTTTACTCAAATTTCGAGCAGGAGTACTCATTGGATGAACAATTTAATTCCTCATCCAAGGAGTACCCATGTTGCATACTTTTAATGGACCCTGCTACACAAAAAATGAGAAATACATGAAAAAATGTGATTGCAATCACGTTTTTCATGTATTTCTCATTTTTCTTGTAGTAGGATTCACTAAAAGTATGCAACATGGGTGCTCCTTGGATGAGTAATAGCAGGCTCACCCTGCTAATACCCACAATAACACACTCAGATGCATATACGATGCATGTTTCACTTTCTGCCAATACAAATTCTCTTTCTCGACAAACTCAACATTGATGTGGAAACACTTTTCTTCCTTTATTGGTTATAAAACCAACCAACCCAGAATTCACATCTATGTGCAGAAGATTATAATTTTCAATCAAGTTTGTGGCTATGAAACCATACTTTAAAACCCATTTCATGCAATCGAATAAATATTCGATTTTGTAATCAACTCCCAAAAGTCCTCGGACTTTTTATGAAATCTAAATGCACAATATATGATTTTGTGCAAGACCCAATTTATAATATAGTTCTATGGTTAACCAACTCGTATTAAACATATTATATTAAAATATATTACGTCCTCCACGTTGATGGTCTCAAATGCTATAACCATTACAATAACCCTTTGACTTTATATTAAGACACCAGCAAATATATGAATTCGTTTGGGTCCCACAGCAACATACCTCATCAACATTCACTAGTGGAAAGAATTCTTACGTTAACAACCCTACATCTTCAACTGTGAACGCCCTTAGATCTTCATCTCAATGCATCCAATGAATATCGCATTCATTTGGCTCTCAAATTTTAACACACAATCTTCACGTGAAATTCATGGTTTTTAAAAACCACCTCTACCTTATGTGTCAATCAAAGACCTTTATCGCGTCCAAAATGAATAAACTGCTTACCAGATTTTTCTTGTGCGAAAACTGGTTGTGGATTTTGAAACCCACCTTCACCGTTGATTGCTCACGGACCTTCGAACCCGTATTTCCATTCTTTAATCCACTTCTTGATCTCGAACAGGCTAAAACCCTCAGTCATTCATGATGCATTCAATTGAAACCCTCCATCTCTGTGTGTAATTTAATAATAATGAATTTATCTCAATACAGGAATCGGAGTTCTCAAATTCTTTGAGAAAATTCACAAAAATTAATATAAATTGATATCGATTTCAACAAGGAACTCAATGTTCATTGATTTCCCCCAAACCTTTGTACCGAATTAAATTCTCCATGGGATTTTGTCTTGTGGCTTCAACACACTAAATCGATATCGATTAATGCAATCAGATCCGCTATCGATTCCACTCACCAACTCTTGACACAGGTTTATATCAATAGAAAACATATTCCTGAAAAGATTTAAAACCCCTTTATACAGAGGCTTATACAAAATGTGTGACTCAATGAAGCTCGAAGGAAAAAAAATTGGTTCTCGACGCAAAGAGTAATAATTCAAATTTCTCCACAATATAATAACTCAGGAAAAAAAAATCGAACCCTCCTTTCTGTTTTACTTAAATCAATTTCAATTCGTTGTGTAAGCATAACAGAGTTTATAAATAAACCCCTCTTTTGAATACTGTGTATGGAAACAACATTATACTTGGTACTGTATAATTTATATCAATAAAAACCCAAATTGTGAAATCGATCACCCTGTGATCGATTCACAAAATTCTACAATCACTATTAAACACACAATCTTGTACAGTAACTCCACACACTATAGAATTCATAATTGAATACAAACTCAGAACTGGATTCTCTATATTTGCAAACACAGTAACTACATCGGAATCCTTACTCTCCAGGCCTGATCTTCAATTCGATGGCTCTTCTACCCTTACTACTCTAACTCTGTCTCTCCATATCTGTGTGTCCTTAAACACCTTTTAGGCTTACCTTTATACAAATTGATAATGAATCGATTCAGCTCCTTCAATGACTCAACAAAACTCTTGAGATCCTCAAAATCCTAAAATCTAGGCTTAATCCCTAAATTTTTTTAGACTGATTCTAAATTCATTCCTAAATATGAACAGTCTCTTAACATTCCTAATTAATCAAATTCCCCTGTTCTCTAATCATTTGAGAACGGTTACAATTTTCTCTCAATGATTAACTAAAATTAATTAAAACCTACTCAATTTATTACATAAAATATAACTCCCTTGAAGACTCAAAACCCCTAAGTCTAACAAAATACAAGGATTTTTATTTTAGCCTAATCCCCCTGCATCAGACTCCCAAGGTTAAAATAATCATGATCTCCTGATCATGTGCTGTCAGTCCTTGTCTTCCTGGATCCCACACTTTGTTCTGCAACTAATCATCTGCTGCAATATTCTTCTTTTGCACCTCTCCAGGCTTCCATATCTTATGTTGCATCTTCCCGCTTGCTAAGCTTTCACAGTCTGTGATTGTCTTCTTCTTGTTGTTGCTGCTTCTTTGCCTTCTTGCTGCTATCTTCTTCTGAGACACTTTTACCATTAGTTCTCTTATCAATTCAATTTCCTGATCTAATTTATCTTCTGACTGTTGTATACTGCTCCATCTTGATTGTTGAACTCTTACTTCTGCTTGCTGAACTCTGGCTCTTGCTTAATGAGTTCTTACTTCTGCTCCTGATTGTTGAGCCCTTACTTGCTAGACTCTTACTACTACCTTTACTCTGGCTCTTTCTCTTAATTGTTAAGCCATTGCTTCCACCCTATCATCCATACCCTCTTGTTTTCTGTAATAGAAAAACTCTTCCTAATTATCACTTGTGACAATTTCTTTGTTCTCTGCCTTAAAAAATTCTTTGGACTGGAATTTAAATTTCCAGTCACTGTCATCATCTCGTTTCTTCTCCTAGACTAAAAATTCTTTAGTCCTTCCATCATTACCTACAATCATAAAACAAACATCAAAATTATAAAAATTTTGTGTCTCTTCCTCCTCTTCCGGCAACACTTCAAATTGCTGCTCTGACATTTCTTCCGTCAACACTTCAATCTTCAACCCTTTCATTTCTTCTCGAAACACTTCAATATGTTGTTGTATCACCAGCATATCAGTATGTTGATTCCAATTCTTCAAATAATTCTCGAGACTGTCAGCTAGTCTCTCTTCTGCATCATCCTTCTCAAGGATGTCTCTCTTCTCTGGTTCATAAAAATGAACCTTTTCATTCTCACTCAACTATGCCTTTACACTCTAAACACTTATTCTCTGTGTTTCTATCCTATGCTCCAAAACACTTAACTCATGCCACAAATCTGTCATCTCATCTGAGAAAACATTTATACAATTTTCACTATCTTCCTCTTTATCACAAGTCAAGTTTCCTGCTGTCACTATCTCTTCATCTTTCATCAGAATAGAATTCTGATCTTCCAACCCTGAAATAATTTTAGTTATCTGTCCATCACTCTCCATTTGTCCATTTAACAAAATCAATTTTTCATTATCAATAACAAATTCATCATCATCAAACACAACTGTTATATCTTCATTGAAACAATTTCTTTCACAAAACAAGGAATTTATGAATTCCTTTTGTTGCAGTAATTCAATCTGATCTTCATCTGGAAGATAATCATCATATCTTTCTTAGAAACTTTCAGCTTCACTCATTACAGTTTCACCACATGAATCGTTTTCTTCAATACCTGCATTCACACACAACTTGTCAATTTTAATACCATGAGACCTCATGGTCTCATTTGATGACTTAATCACCAAATCCAACTGTCGTTCCAAGCCTTCTATACAATTCAGAAATTCTTCAATGGTCCACTCTTCAGTCTCCTCCAGATTTTCAATTTATTGCTCAATTCCCAGCTTCTCGCCATCATCATAATTTAAATCTCCTCTGCTTCCAATATATTGAAAAGTAAAACTTTTCTCCAACTGTATTTGGACATTTTCAAAATATCTGGCTGTCCCATTTTCTTCTTCTATGACAATATCAGCAGTTTGTCCTTCTCCACATGTTCTTCCTGCAAATATACAAATTTTTTCAGATATAAAGTCATTCGACCTCTTGGTCTCAATTGAATTTTCAATCTTCAAGTCTTTCTCTAAATACTTAATCATTCTGAGTAATTTCTCCTTCAGCTGAGCATTTATCATTTTCTCTCTCTTCATTTGTATCTTGTGCCACTTTATCTTCCTTCTTATAAGAAAACCGCATCTCTGGTCTTCCTCTATAATCATTTTCAATTTGTTGAACTGTTCCCTGATCTCAGCTACCTCTTTCTAATACTCTTCCTTCTTTAACTGTCTCAGTATCCCATCTTTCTTGGCATCTTCTTTCTTCACTTTCATTATTTTGTGGCCTCTCTCAGAACCTCTGTCATCTCTACTATGACTACCAGTAGCCATCTTCTCCCTCATGAGTTCTCACTCATTCATCACGGGCTGCACTGAAACCTCTGTAATAACAATTCCTCCTTGTTACAACTTACCTCACCAAACCTTTCTCTGGATCTGGTCTTTTGGCAAGTACTGGTCCACTATGTCTGGAACCTTCTTGAGCACTCTCTCTGCTCCTTTAGGCTTCACTCCTCTTCACCCTCTCAAGAACACAATTGTTCTTTTCAACCAACCTCTATTGGAATTCCTCTAGGTTCTTCCACACTCTTTTTCTCCTTAGAAACCTTCATTGGCTTCTTTCATCACTGCTTTTCAAAGTTGTGATCTTCTTGCTAAGATGTTCCTCGATTGTCTGTAATCTAAATTTATAAACAAAACCTTCAAACAAAATCAAAAATACCTCACCTTCAAGGTATGTTTCAACCTCACTTGAAATTTCTTCTGCAATCATTCAATACTTTGTTGCACTGCATGCTATCATGTCAGATTTAGATCTGATCACTTTTCCATCACCTTTATACCTGTGTTCACATCTTCAGAACATAACCTGGCAATATTCAAAACAAATTTCCCTTAAATTCAGATTCTGCAAACCTGAATACCTTCACTGCATATCTAATCAATCTGCAATCACTCTTCAACAGATTTAAAACTTCAAATTTTCTTCACTGCTTCAATACATATGCATTTCAAAAATTAATTTTCAAAAAGAGCCTTCCTGCTCTGATACCACTTGATAGCAGGCTCACCCTGCTAATACCCACAATCACACACTCAGATGCATATACAATGCATGTTTCACTTTCTGCCAATACAAATTCTCTTTCTTGGCAAACTCAACATTGATGTGGAAACAATTTTCTTCCTTTACTGGTTAAAAAACCAACCAACCCAAAATTCACATCTATATGCGGAAGCTTATAATTTTCAATCAAGTTTGTGGTTATGAAACCATACTTTAAAACCCATTTCATCCAATTGAATAAATATTCGATTTTGTCATTAACTCCCAAAATTCCTTGGACCTTTTATGAAATCTGAATGCACAATATATGATTTTGTGCAAGACCCAATTTATAATATAGTTCTATGGTTAACCAACTCGCATTAAACATATATATTAAAATATATTACATCCTCCACGTTGATGGTCTCAAATGCTATAACCATTACAATAACCCTTTGACTTTATATTAATACACCAACAAATATAGGAATTTGTTTGGATCCCACAGCAACATACCTCATCAACATTCACTAGTGGAAAGAACGCTTACGTTAACAACCCCACATCTTCAACTACGAATGCCCTTAGATCTTCATCTCAATGCATCCAATGAATATTGCATTCATTTGGCTCTCAAATTTTAACACACAATCTTCATGCGAAATTCATGGTTTTTCAAAACCACCTCTACCTTACATGTCAATCAAAGACCTTTATCGCATCCAAAATGAATAAACTGCTTACCAGATTTTTCTTGTGCGAAAACCGGTTGTGGATTTTAAAACCCACCTTCACCGTTGATTACTCACGGACCTTCAAACCCGTATTTCTGTTCTTTAATCCACTTCGTGATCTCGAATAGGCTAAAACCCTCAATAATTCACGCTGCGTTCAATTTAAACCCTCCATCTCTGTGTGTAATTTAATAATCATGAATTTATCTCAATACAAGAATCAGAATTCTCGAATTCTTTGAGAAATTTCCCAGAAATTAATATAAATTGATATCGATTTCAACAAGGAACTCAACGTTCGTTGATTTCCTCCAAACCTTTGTACCGAATTAAATTCTCCACGGGATTCTGTATTGTGGCTTCAACACACTAAATCGATATCGATTAATGCAATTGGATCCCCTATCGATTCCACTCAGCAACTCTTGACACAGGTTTATATCAATAGAAAACGGATTCCCGAAAAGATTTAAAACCCCTTCATACAGAGGCTTATAAAAAACGTGTGACTCAATGAAGCTCGAAGGAACAAAAATTGGTTCTCCACGCAAAGATTAATAATTCAAATTTCTCCATAGTATAATAAATCAGGAAAAAAGAATCGAACCCTCCTTTCTCTTTTACTTAAATCGATTTCAATTCGCTTTGTAAGCATAACAGAGTTTATAAATAAACCCCTCTTCTGAATACTGTGTATGGAAATAACATTATACTTGGTACTGTATAATTTATATAAATAAAAACTCAGATTGTGAAATCGATCACCCTGTGATCGATTCACAGAATTCTACAATCACTATTAAACACACAATCTTGTACAGTAACTCCACACACTATAGAATTCATAATTGAACAAAAACTCAGAACTGGATTCTCTATATTTGCAAACACAGTAATTACATTGGAATCCTTACTCTTCAAGCCCGATCTTCAATTCGATGGCCCTTCTACCCTTACTACTCTAACTCTGTCTCTCCATATCTGTGTGTCCTTAAACGCCTTTGAGGCTTACCTTTATACAAATTGCTAATGAATCGATTCAGCTCCTTCAATGACTCAAAAAAACTCTTGAGATCCTCAAAATCATAAAATGTAGACTTAATCCCTAAATTTGTTGAGACTGATTCTAAATTCATTTCTAAATCTGAATTGTCTCTTCACATTCCTAATTAATCAAATTCCCCCATTCTCTAATCATTCGAGAACAGTTACAATTTTCTCTCAATGATTAACTAAAATTAATCAAAACCTACTCAATTTATTACATAAAATCTAACTCCCTTGAAGAATAAAAACCCCTAAGTCTAAAAAAATACAAGGATTTTTCTTTTAGCCTAATGCCCCTGCATCAGATGAGGAATTATATTTTACATCCAATGAGTTATGTTGCTCAAAATTTGAGTAAAAAATTTGGGAGATAAGTTGAAAATACAAGTTGAAAAAATAGTTTTTCTTTTTTCCCTCTAAAATATGATGATGTAATCAAACCTTATTTTATTGTTTCCATTATTATTTTATAATTTCCTTAGGAGGCCCATCTTAGACCTCAAAATTCCCCTAATGATAACTAATATAAGCGTCTGTAGTGGCTAACCAAGGTCTCCCTAAGATGAGAAAATAACCATTAAACTTTGTTTTTGGCTGCAGGACAAGGAAATCTGTAGGATACTCCCAAGAGTCAATGATAATCATAACATCCTCAACATTTCCTTCCAGAGTAATTGTGGACCGATATGGAAGTTGCAGAATTATTGTGGTTTTCCTCAAAGACCCTTTGAGATTAAGTTTCAACATAGTTTCATTGGTCATGATATTGATGGCATCCCCTAAATCAATCAGAGTGTTGGGGAATATGACACCATCTATATGTACATCAACAACTGTAATAATAGGGTCCAGGTATTTTGGAAATATCGCCTTCCCTTACATCAGGTCAGACAGTTGTCCTACTACATTGATGGTTGGGGTATCTCTCTTCCTCCTTCCAGGTTTCTTGAAGCACTTTTCTTTGATGATCCTATTGTAGATAGGGACATCCTAAATGGTCTAGAGAAGTGGTATCTTTACACACAATTTTTCCAATTCTCTCAGGAGTTTAATCTCCTCTGGGTTGTGCTGACTAGGGTGGATCAAACTCTTGGGAAAAGAAGGTTGTTGGATCTGAGTGTTATCTTCTTCCTTTTTATCCTCAACCTCTACAGGTGGAGATGGGGGATGGTTGTCTGGGAGTACTCTTCCCAACCTGAGATTAAACTCCTTTATCTCCACAGCATAAGTTGGATGGGATGTTTCTCCATTGGGAGCCTGTTATGCCTATCTGTTGTTCAGGTTCATATTGGGTTGTGCAGGTATAGGTAGCTTAGGTGGTGTAGCATGAGTAAGCTGAGGTTGAGGTTGGGGTGGAGGCATTAGAGCAGGTAGTTGATTTTGTTAAGGCCTCTACCCTTGGGATGGATTGTTCCACTGAGGTTTTTGTGGAACATACTGCTAAAATGGTTGGTTTACTGGCTAAGGATGATATGAAGGGTTGGAAGGCCAAGTAGGAGGTGTAGGCCAGGATGGAGGAGTGGGGGTGTACCAAGGTTGCATGGGTGCACTCTAATTTTTGTAATAGTAAGAGTAAGTTGCACCTTGCATACCTTGTTGATATGGGCAGGGCCCTGAGGCCTTCTCTAGTTGATGAAACATATTTTCTCTGGAATTTTTTCCCAACCTTGATATACAACTTTAAGTGCAGGTAAGGAGGGACACTTTTCTATGGCATGAGTCTCTTCACAGATTAAGAAAACCTCTATGACATTCAGTGGAAATTCATTTCTTTGGTGCTTCCTACTACATCTAGGAAAAAATATGGTGAGGGCTCTCTCTGCTTCCTCTTGCCTCCTTTTGACCTACACTGTGTCCATTTGCAAAGAAAAGGTGTGCATCATGTCACTCTTGAAGTCCTCTAGCATGTTTCCAATCTCATGTTTTATGAAGGTGGAAGAGGAAGGGGTATTGGATGTACTTTGGCTAGCTCTTCCCTTCTTACTAAATGCCCTAGAATGGTTTCAGAAGACATCTTTGATTGTTTCATAGGTTTTTTGGTAGATATATCCTCCTAATAACATATTAAAGTTTTCTATCATCTCTTCACTTATCCCTTGAAGAAGTACAAGTTTAAGTGATTCAGGATCAAGAGTACAGTTGGCTCTCTTATAGTTCAGTTGAAACCTCTCTTCATAATACTCTAGGGATTCATCAGGCCCTAGAGTCATCCTAAATATCTCATCCTAGTTTCCTTGGACCTACAATAGTCTTTGTACTTTCTGTTGAAGGTCTCTTCCATCTGTGCCCAGATAGTGATCATGTCCTCAGACAGACCCATGAACTAGCACAAGGTTGTATCCTTAAGGGTGGATGGGAATAACTTCAACTTCTGATCATCAAAGGTGTAGTCATAAGTCCTAAAAACAAGAGAAAATTCAAACATGAATGTGTCATGGTCCTTAGAGGTAAGTCCATGGAAGTGTGGAAGAGTTGAGGGGCTAATTTTTTTCATCTTAGTGTCTACATATGCCTCTCTTATGGGAAAGGCTCTCTGGGTCCCAACCATGGTTAATATAGGTGAAGCAGGTCCCTTAGTTGAACTAAGGTCTTCTTATTCTTCCCCAATAGGATCCCCAAAATATTTAGAAGGCTATCTTGTAGGGGGTTCAATCTCACTGCCACTGAAGAAGAGTGAATGGTGGCTAGGAGCTGATGTGGAGGTTTTAGGTAATGTTTGTCTTTGAGTATTCTTAGTCCTACGAGGCATGAAAATCATATATTTTTTGTACTTTTTCAATATTTATGAAGTGACATGAAAAGAAAGGAAAAAAGAAAAGAATGCTAAAACAAAATTAAAATATCTACTAGACACCTCCCTGGAAATGGCACCAAAAAATGATGAACCCTGGTATTGCACCAAGAATGCTGCAACTCCCAGGAGCTGCCCTACTTTAATTTATCAACCCAAGGTTCGTTCAAACTTTGAGGTGACAGTGCTATATACACAACAGATGCATTTTGTTCATGTCATCCTCTTCTGCTTCACGAAAGGGTGTTATTTCTTAAATTATGAGAACAACTGGAAATTAAATTTTTGGAAGGAAATGACACAAAGGAAACTAAACTAAATTGTTGGAAAGGAATGCTAAGAATGAAACTAATTTAATTTATAGAAAACAGATAACAGAAAGGAAATTAATTCTAAACCACACTTAACTTGGCCAAATGGCTAAACGCACTCTACCTATCCTATGATCTATCTACCATACTCCTATCCATGCAACTAAACTATCCATGCCTTAATTTTAATTAAAAAAAATAAATTTGCTGCTTAGAGGGAAGAAAAAGGGCTAAGTGGGATAATGGGGGGTTTAACACATGAAATGAAGTTTGGAAGCAGAAAGAGGGGGTTAAACCCTTATAAAACTTTATGATAGCGTGAAAAATGGCTTTGGAGTGGATAGACGGGGTTAAACCCTTAGGAAAGCTTATTATAATGCAAGAAATGACTTCAAAGAGAGAAGAATCAGAAATGCGATGGCGGAATATGATGGACAACAAAATTTGTGATGTGAAATGTCGCAATCACAACTACGCAAGTTTAAATGGATGACAGTAAGGACTTAATGGAATGAACTAAATGGTGCACAGTGCGAAGTGCGAAGAGTGATGTGGCGGGTCGTGAATCACAATATCACAAGTTCACAAGGATAGCAGTAAGGATTAACGAGAATAAACTAAATGGTACGTAGTGAGAAGTTCGAAGAGTGACGTGGTGGGTCGTGAATCACAATATCACAAGTTTACAAGGATAGTGGTAAGAATTAATGGGAATAAACTATAATGTGCGAAATGTGATTCGCGCTGCAGTAAAGGTTGCGAGTGGCGATTTGCAATGTGATAAGTTCCACAGAATGAGATTTGCGATGTGGTAAGTCCTGAGGGATGCGATTTGTGATGTGGCAAGTTCCACGGGATGCGATGTGCAATGGGGAGGATGTTGTGGTGGAAAAATCTAAGGGTTGCAATTTTCAATTTTGCAATCGCAAAGAATGAGCGGTGAGTGTTAACAGTAGAAGGTAATTGGTGCGAAGTGCGATTTGCAATTTCGCAATATCATAATTGCAAGGAATTGGCGAGAAGTGTTAAGGTAATCGTTAAATTTTGCGATTGCGAAGTGCGACGTACGGTGGTGGGAGTCTCGAGGAGAAAAGGCAGAGGTTGGGTTTTTAGTGGTTCTATATGGTTTTTGACGTGTTTTTCGTAAAAAGGTTAAGACAGTCGTCAATGAAGAAAAATAGAGAAGTAATTCTAAAGAGCTTAAGGGTGTTCGAAAGAACGGTAAGTGTAGCACTAAGGTGAAAATTAAAGGAGAGAAATGGAAGCATAAGAGCAGTGCTTAGAATTGAAGCACAACTATGGATTCATGTACAGGAAACAGAAAGAAATGCGGGATGAAATAGCGAAGGAAAGGATTGGAATTGGTAATAGAAATTCTTTCCTGAACTCGAACAGAAAGAAATTTTGGCATGTGGGAAGGTCTGGCCCTATTCGAACTCTATTGACAGAGATGAGAGGGGAGAGACTTGACCACAGTTTTGGAGTTTTTCCTCTATTTCATTATGCATAAGAAATTAAAACTACAACAACACAAGAACTAAATAGCAATGAAACTTATCAGAAGAAAATATAACTTAAATGACAGAGTAAAAACTAGCTAAATGATAGAAAGAAAAAAAATAATAACAACAGAGAAGCCGAGGCACATGGATTGGGCCCTAAACCATGAGCCTAGCCCTCTGAACTTATATCAATCAAATGAAATTAGTATGCTCATTTCATAAAAGAATAATTGCATACATCTCTAAAAGTGTCGATCTGTGAATAAAACAAAAAGCTTCAATAGTTCACAAAAATAATTCTGAATGGAATCGAGAATAGGATAGACTAACTCTTCCTAGCTCTCGCTCTGCTCTATTTATTCTAAAAGGCAGCTACCAATAGCTCCCTATAAAATGGTGATTGAGTCCACTGGACTCCAAGTAAACCAAGATTGAGTGCTCTCCTCTTTGAGTTGTTCGACTACCTCTGGAATTTGAATTGCTAGAGAGAATCCTTGGGAATCCTTCAGCTACTTGTGGAATTCAAATTTCTACAGAGAATATTTGGGATCCTTCAGCTGCCTTTGAGGGTGGACAATCATCCTATAATTTCTCCCTTTTCTATCCTCTAATTCTTTGTGATAATTTTTTTATAAAAAATCTTAATAAATCATGATTCTCTACACTCAAACTTATATTAGGCACTCAGAGTATGTTAACCTTAATCACCACCTATACTAGCATCATAAACCCAAATAATAATAAAAATGCAAGAAAATGAGATCTAAGAAGGCAAAAAGGTGACTATTTACCCCTCCAAATATGTCTAATGATGGATCTCATCACATAGTCTCCCGCTAAAAAAAAACACTATCCTTGGTGTTAGAAACTAGCTAATCATTCCTTGAATATCACTGGATAAGCTACTTTCGTGCTTTCCTTTTGTTCCCATGTAGCCTCCTCGGGTGTAAATTTCTTCCACTACACCTTCACCTGAGCAACAATTTTATTCTGGAGTAGGGTTTCTTCCTGACCCAATATACGAAGTGGTTCTGGAAGCAAGCCCCCTTCGAGCTCCACTTGTATCGAATTCTATTGAACCATGTTAGAAGGGTCATGAACATATTTTTTTAATAACGATATATGAAAAACATTATGTAATTTAACATGACTAGGTAGAGCGAATTGATATGCTATAGGACCCACTTGATCCAAAATTTCAAAGGGCCCGCAGAACTGGGGCGCTAACTTGGCACAACTGTCGGTGTTGAGGGTACTCATATGAGGCTTAACCCTCAAGTAGACGTGATCACTAAGCTTAAATTATTTATGTGTCCTTTTTTTTCTGCAAAACGTTTCTGTCAGATTTTGGCTGTTTTGATGTTCCGCTGAATGTTGCATACTATTTGTTCCTTTTCATGTAATGCCTCTGGCCCAAGGACCAACTTTTCTTGTGGTTGGCTTTAGCTAAGTGAGGTATGGAACTTTCTTCTGTATAAATCCCATAATAGACTCACCTTTATAGAGGCTTGATAACTATTGTTATATGCAAATTTTGCTAAGTGCATAAAATTTTCTCACATTGTGGGGCTATCCATCACATACATGTGAAGAAAGTCCTCTAATATTTGATTTGTTCTTTCAGTCTGTCAATTTGTCCGGGGATGGTATGCTATGATAAACTTCATTTTTGTTCCCATCTCTCCAGAAAAAGTTTTCCAGAAAGTGGATGTGAAATTTTCACCTCTATCAGAGATTATCATCTTTGGTATCCCATGAAGCCTGAATATTTCCTTCATAAAAATATTTTCCACTTCAGCTGTCCCAAAAGTAGATTGTACATGATTAAAGTGTACAACCTTAGTCAACGTGTCCTTCACCACCATAATGGAGTCATATTGTTTCTTAGTCTGTGGTAACCCCGTTATAAAATCCATGGATATTACTTCCCACTTCCATTATGGAATCGAAAGGGTGTTTAGAAACCCTAAGGGGTGTTGATGCTCCACCTTGATTTGCTGACAATCTTAACGTCTTGCCAAATCCCAAATGGCCCGAGTAAGGTCTCTTATGGTATTCATCCATTACCATCTGCTTCAAAGCAAGTATGTTAGGAATATACCAACTTTGTTTATAAACAACTAATCTCTTTAGATTGATGTTATACCCTGGAATCCCTTGTTGTTTTACATTCAGCCTCAATTCCAGTTAGTGGGGGTCTTGTGACAAGGCTTCCTAAACCTGTTCTTTGAAATTTTCCTTAACATTGCTACCCATGTTAGATACAACCAGATGAGATTGTCTACTTAAGGCATATTCAATTATGTTTTCTTTTCCCTTAATATGTTTTATTTCCATGTCAATTTCGCTAAGGAAAGATAACCATCCAGCTTGTCATGCATTCAAATATGGATAGATAAAGAAATATTTCAAGCTAATATGGTGAGTAACTAATACAAATTTCTTACCCAACAGATAGTGACACCACATTTTCATTGCATGTATGAAAACATCTAACTCTATGTCATAAACTGCATAATTTTTTTCATGTTTTTTCAGTTTTCTAGATTCATAGGCTATTACAACATTGTCTTGTAATGGAACCCCTCCCATTCCTTCTATACAAGATTCAGTACACACCATAAATTCGTTAGTTGGATTTGCAATTTTTAGGGTAGGGGCAATAGTAAATTTTTGTTTCAGCCTCTCAAAGCTTTCCTAACACTTTGCTGTCCATTAAAATTTCATCCCATTTTTCTGCAGGCAGGTAACGAGATAAGCTAATGCTGAAAAACATTCCACAAATTTATGGTAATACCCTGAAATCACCATGAATGAACAAATTTTTGATACATCCATGGGTACCGACCAATTTAAAATTTCTTGTACCTTTTCCGAGTCTACTACCAAACAATCCATTTAGATAAAATGTCCAAAATATTTAATATTTGGCATATAAAACTCACACTTGCTATGTTTTGCATACAATTTGTGTTCTCTTAGTTTTTGCATCACTATTCGTAGGTGTTCCTAGTGTTCCTCTATGTTCTTAGAATACATGAGGATGTCGTCTATGAAAACTAACACAAGTTTGTCAAGATAATTGTGAAGGATACTATTCATGAGACACATGAAGGTAGCAGGGGCATTAGTGAGTCCAAATGGTAGGACTAAAAACTCCTAATGCCCATACCGAGTCCTGAAAGCTGTCTTGTGAATGTCTTCTTCTTTTATGTGAAGCTGGTGATAACCAGTTCATAAATAAAATTTTGAAAATATTGTATCTCCACTCACTTGGTAAAACAAATCATCTATTTATGGTATAGGTTATCTGTTTTTTATGGTTAAATTATTCAAATATATATAATAAATGCACATTCTAAGGGTACCATGATTTTTCTTGAAAAAATAGTACTAGATCTCCCCATGGGGACACACTGGGTCTTATATAGCCTTTGTTTAGTAGTTCTTGTAATTTCAGTTCTAACTC
Organism: Pinus albicaulis; assembly: GCA_034641835.2. Classification (NCBI taxonomy): domain Eukaryota; kingdom Viridiplantae; phylum Streptophyta; class Pinopsida; order Pinales; family Pinaceae; genus Pinus; species Pinus albicaulis. The sequence goes on along the minus strand of CM076584.1, from coordinate 1,691,746,541 downwards.
TAACAACTATGGTGTACTCATTCTATAGGGGGCTCTAATGGGGGTGGCTCTTCACACCAACTAAATAGGGAAATATATATCTATGCAAGGGGGTAACTGAGAAATTTCTTCAGGAAATACATCATAAAAATCTCTAATTACAAGCATACTTCCTATAGTAGCATTTTATTGTTGTTTTTCCAACTCTTGCACCTGAACCATGTAAAATTGACAACCTCTTTGTGGTGTCTATTTTAATTGTAGTGCATAACGCTGTTTGACAGACACAGTTTTTGGTTTGCCTCTTATTACAACATACTTTCCCCACTCATTTGTGTAGTTTACTGTTTTTTCTTAGCATTTTATTACTTCTTTCTGTTGTTCAAGCCAATCCATACCGACCAATATGTTATAGTATCCTAAACAAAGAATATTCAAGTTCATGTATGTAAGATACCCATTTAAATTTATAGGTTACTTATTTAATTTATGAGTTACCTTTTTTTTGTGCCTGTAGACAATTGCACTAGCCAAGAGTGTTGAATTTTTGTTGTCTAAAATTTACACTTTTCCACCACTTGTGGGATAATATAACTTAGGCTAGCTCCATGATCAATTAAACAAATACAAGTTGGTTGGAAATGATACATTCGATTTCGATCATTTTTTATTGATGTTTAGCTTGCCGACCTTGTAACGCTGCAGTAATTTGTGGAATTCTTTTGGCCACATCGTTCACTGTAGTTACCTCGTGTTATGATTGAATGTTTTGAATGGCACGGGGATTATGTGAACAATCTAGCAGCAAGTAAGGTTCTTCACACCCCCAACATTTCACTGGCTCTTTTACTTTCCCTCCTACATCCCGCTTGTTGTTCACTTCCATGGGCTTGGATCCAGCATGTGATTGGGCTATTTGATTTTCCCCATCTTTGTTAAATTTATTTCTCTGGTGGTCCATGCGAAAATTATTCAGATAGAGTGGTTTGTGTCTTTTCTAGATTTTTTGAGGCTTCCCTTTTTCTTTATTCTATGAAGTTTTTAGGTTATCATTTCTTTCCTTGAACTACTGATAGCACAGTCGGGCCTTTCTCACAACTTCATCCATATTCTTTAGTTTCTCAAACTCAATTATTTCTTTATATATCATGGGCAGACAATTTAGGAACCTCTGTACCTTCATTTTTCCTTCTTTTAACAAAGTCAAATTTGTGAATTCATGATAAAATCATCTATGGTGAGTTGTCCCAACCTTAGCTCTGAAATTATTTAGCAAGGTCATCATAGTACATTTCACTAAGTTATCAATATTTGAACTTTGGTTGGAATTCTCCCCATGAGACTTTCTTCTCATCCAGGAAGTGTATGATTTTGGCCTCTGGTGAGCCCTGGTATTGCACCAAGAGTGCTGCAACTCCCAGGGGCTTCCCTACTTTACTTTATACACCTAGGTTTCGTACAAAATTGGAGGTGACAATGCTATATACACAGTAGATGCATTCTGCTCATGTCATACTCTTATGCTTTACAAAGGGGTGATATTTCTTAAACTATGAGAAGAACTGGAAATAAAATTGTTGGAAGGACCTGACAGGGATGAAACTAACTTAAATTGCAGAAAATAAATGACAGAAAGAAAACTAATTTAATCTGCAAAAAGGAAATGATTGAAAAGAAACTAAACTAAGTTGCACCTAGCTAGGCCAATCGGCTAAACACACTCTACTTATCCTCTAATCTATTTACCATGTTATCATGCTTCTAACCATACAATTATTCATGATAAACTAAACTTGACAAAGTGTGTCTTGCAGTTTGGAGGAAAACGGGCTAAAGGTGCTACTGGAGGCCTCACCACATGAAACAAGGCTTAGAGGTGGAAACAGGGGGTTTAAACCTTATTAAAAATTATTATAGCGCAAAAATACTTTGGAGAGGAATGATTTGAAAACTGTGATGGTGGAGTTGTGATGGAGGGCTAGCAATGCGATATGAAATATCACCATATCGCAACATCGCAGGCTGGTGGAGAAGCGGGAGTACAGTTTAGGAGCGGAAGCGGGAGTGAAATGTGACGAGTCGGAAGACGTGGCGGTGGGACCGGTGGCAGAGCACAAGAACAATATTGCTATCGGCGTTGGGAGCAGAAAGTGTTACGAGAACCAAATAAAAGATGCAATTTATGACGTGCGATGCGACGGAGTACATAGATTTATCACAATCGGCGTTGGAGCGGTAAGTGTTAACAGGAACCAAGTAAAAGATGTGATTTGCGACGTGTGATGCAGCAGAGTATGGAGAGTTATCACAATCGGCGTTTGGAGTGGTAACTATTAACAGGAACCAAGTAAAAGATGATATTTCCGATGTGCGACGCAGCAGAGTACTGAGAGTTATCTCAATCAGCGTTTGGAGCGGTAAGTGTTAACGGGAACCAAATAAAAGATGTGATTTGCGATTTGCGATGTACGATAGCAGGAAGTTCGAGGAGCAAGGGCGAAGGTAAATTCCAATGGTTTTCAAGAATTTTACGTCAAAAAGGGTAAGGCAACCATGACTGACAAAATCAAAGGAATAAGGCGAGCTGAATGGTTTAAGTGTTTTATGAATAAAATGTTGGGTGCAGCAGTGAGAGTAAGAGATAAAAAGAGGAAATGGAGGGCATAACAACAGTGCGCAGATTTTGAAGATAGAGATGGATAAGGAAGCGGGGAGGCACCACGGAGTTGCTCTAGGGTTTTAACAATAATTCCTGCAATCAACCTGCTAAATTATGTGCAAAGAAACATACAAATATGTAAAAATACAGTGCAAAGGGAGACTGAAAAATGGTAATGCAACTCTACTTTTAATCTCAGAAATAGTGAACAGAAATCAGTTTTTGGGTCTATGTAAAGGTTTGCCCTCCTCGAGCTCTATTGACAGAGATGAGAAGGAGGTCTTGATCCACAATTTTTTTTTTGTTTTTCTCCTCTATTCTATTACTCACAAGAAAATGAAACCTACAGCAGGACACTGAAAGAAAAACTAAACAACAACTTCAAACATAAAGGAAATTATCAGAAGCGGAACTAATTAAATGACAAAAAGCGGAGAACAAATACAGTAGAGAGGCAGAGGTACATGGATTGGGCCCTAACCCACAAGTCTAGCTCTCTGAAACTGAAATCAGTCTACTCATTTCATAAAAGAATAGCCTGATACATTTAAGAAATTTTGATCACTACGTAAAATAATAAAAATATCAATAGCTTGCAACAAAGTTCTGACCCTACGTAAAATAATAAAAAGATCAATAGCTTGCAACAAAGTTCTGACCCTTGCTAGCTCTAGATTTTCTTTATTCTATAGGAAAGCTACCAACAACTCCCTATAAAATAGTGATTGAGTCCACTTGACTTGAAGTAAATAAATATTGTGTGCACTCCTATTTGAGTTGCTTGGCTGCCTCTGGAATTTGAATTTCTAGAGAGAATCCTTTGGGATCCTCTGGCTCCCTATGGAATTTCAATTGCTGGAGAGAATATTTGGGATCCTTTGGCTACCTTTGAGAGTTAAGGAGGGTGGAAAATCCTCCTATAATATCTCCTTGTTGTATCCTCCAAGTTTTTATGATAAAATCCTTATAAAAATGCTAATAATTCATGATTTTCTACACTCAACCTCATATTAGGCACTCAAAGTATGTTAGCCTTAATCACCACCTATACTAGCATCATAAAACCAAATAATAATAAAAATGCAAGAAAAAGAGATCTAAGAAGGCAAAAAGGTGACCATTAACCCCTCTAAATATGTCTAATGTTGGAGCTCATCATCAACCCCCCTACTGAATGGTTTCTCATCCTCTGAGTAACTAATCCTCCTCCTACATTTCCATCAAGGCTTTGACAGCCCCCCTGATTTCCTGAGGAAGAAGTGTGGGAGTTTCCTCAAGGGGGTAAAAACCATTATTCTTTTCTGCATTCTCCCATTCTCTATCTTGTACATCTGCTTCCTTTTCATCATTCAACTCCAGCAACAAAGGTTGGATGCGCTTTAGTCTTAACTATTGGATCTTTTTGGCCTGCATGGCCCTCTTGTATAATGGTGCCCTTTCCAATGCACCCCCAGTCTTTCTGGAGTATGGCACTCCCCATTTTCGAGGATGTGAGGGAGATAGTTACATCTCCTCTAGCTGGCCATAATTCCCTCATCTTCTATTTGGCTAGAAACATCATCAAAGTGGCCTATTACCTATGTTTGAGTCTGAAGGTAGCTTTCAACTAGTGCAGGTTCACTTGCAATCTCTCAATGGTTAAGGATGACTCCTCTTGGGATGAACAATTCTGGTCTAATATATAAGGGTTCTCTATTTTTTCTTCACATGACCCTCCATATCTCTTTTGATCTAGTGTCCTCATTTTTCATCCAAGATGCTAGAGCCATTAACTGCATATCCTCCATTGTGGAATTGGGGTCCCAAGTATCTAGATTTTCCAGCACAAGGTTATGCACATGAAACTCCACTATTTTTTCTTGATCAGCCATGTTAGCTTGCTTGTAGAAAACCATGAATTTCCTACAATCTTGGAAATGTAGTGATCCATGGGAGGCTAGAGTTTTGATTTGAAATATGAGGCATTTCTCCTTGAGGTACATAACATATGAGTTAGAAGGGAATCTGTGTTGAAGGGATTCTAAGCATAAGTCTGCCATGGTGGCTACTTGTTGCCCTTTTTTCTGCAATTGCTCCTTCAGTGCTACATTATCTGCCTATTCCTTCTGCAGCTGCTCCTTCAGATATGTTTCTTCGATTCTTTCCTCCTCCCTTGGTGATTCTTCAATGATAATTGAGCTCGTGGGAGAATTTTCTGGCTCTCTCTGACTTATCGTCTGACTCTTGTCAACTCTGAAACACATAGAGGTCTGCCTTTTTCTCTTTGCGCTTAGAGGAGCTAAGGTTGAACCTATCTCTTGTCTTGAGGGGATGTGGTGCTGTGATGTGATTCTTCTTCCTGCTCATTTTTTGCTACCTCTATGACTTCTATTTCCATCTCTTCCGTTTTTCCTTGGTCCTTTGTCTCTTCCTCTTCTTCTTCTGGTTATTCTTGTTCCTCTTTTGGTTCTTCTTCTTCTTTTTCCTCTTATTCTTCTAGTTCTTCTTCCTTTACTCGTTCTTCTTCTTCTTCTTCCGGTTCTTATTTTGGTTCCTCTTCTTCTTCTCTAAGGCTAGAAGTGGAATTCTTCATTGTTTGGGTTGGTTGCTATAAAAGCTTCCCTGCTCATATTTACGAAAGAGGACCAAGCCATGGGTAGGGTGAGGTTGTTCTATTGTTGTTGTTGCATGATGTCCCAAAAGATGTGGCTGAAACTCACTGTTATTGTGATGCAGTCTTCCGTCAGTCTCTCTCCCTTTAAAAAAAAACAATTTACTCATTTGGATGAGACAAGCCCTCCTTATTATTAGACTGCGCAGCTAAATAATTTTTTTTTTGAAGCGCTTATGTAACGCGGCTCAAATCCAGTTTCTGTTGTAGACAATTGGACCCTCTTCTTATTAACTGGTTGATACTACGTGTCTCCTCCTCTCATCCTCCTCCACTTCAACTGATCAATTTTTTTTTGCTAGCCTAGATGGTGTGTACTTCTAGTTTTCTCAGTTATACTTCACGGTGGTGGCCAAGTTAACTAGCCACCTTTCTGCCTCTTAAACTCTTAGTTTGCAAATTTAAATATTTCCAGCTATTATGAATGCATAGTGATGGGTGAGGGGCTATACCTGAGCTTACCAGTTGTTTTCAAGGCATTTGCAGGAGCTGGAATTTGGAGACATCCATCTTATATTCTGCGTTCTTCCTTATTTTCCTGTTTTCTGAGTGAGCAGCTTGTTGAATGAGAAACTCTCTGAGTGAGCTGCTGATCTTTCTTGTTGTTTCTTCTTCTTGTAGATGTTGCATGGGGGTGCTCTAAATGCCATGGGTGGCACTGTTTTCTTTCCCGGGGTCTGCTTTATCAACTCCTCTTATTTTTTTCTTGTTGTTCATGAACATATTTTTGCACTGTAGGAATTCCCTTCTTTCTGTAGCAGTCTATGTTTTCTTTCCTTTCTACATTATGCTCTAGAATGGAGGAATGTGCTGTATGGAGGTGATGGAGGAAGTTATGAAAATGAATGGAGTGAATGATGGGATGGATGGTTTTGAGAAACCATTAATTACCTGCAAAACAACAAAAATAGAAAACACAAAGATGCAAATGTATTTTCTGTTTTTTTTTTTTGAAAGAAAGTGGGTTGCCTCCATGGAGGTTTTAAACCCAAAAAATTTTCTTAAGCACCTCAGAGAGGTTTTCACCTATGGATATTTATTCGAGGTGAGTTTCCTCCATCGAGGTTTTCAACCCACAAGCTTGCCTTGGGTTCCTCAGAGAGGTTTTCACCCATGGATCTTTATTTTACTTTTTTATTTTTTTCAGGAGGTGTAGGAAACTATGGAGTTTCCCATCACATACACCTTTCTGTTTATTGAATTTATGAACTCTACCCTTGACAAAGGCTTCTTGTAAATTTTAAGTCTATTACCATTAACATGCAAGGGGATTACTTCCTCATATATGGTTCTGATATAAACTGTGCCATGATCAAAACATTTTTCCACTATGTAAGGTCCCAACCATCTTGTCATCAGCTTGCCTTTGAAATCTTTAAACATTGAATCATACAATAGCGTCCAGTCTCCTTCTTGGAAGGTCCTTCTTTGATGTTCTTGTCATGTCAGACCTTACTTTGCAGCTGAACTACCTTCGTGTGAGGATGTGCTTTCATTATGAACTCATCCAATCCATTTAGTTGCAACAACCTCTCTTTTTGGGAATTTGATAGATCTAGATTTAATTCAGTTGTCATTATTAAATTATTGTATTCAAACTTCGCTGAAAGTAGAACCTTCCTACGATAGACTATTTTATAAGGATTGAACCCTGTTGTTGTATTCCAAGTAGTGTTGTAGGCCCAAGTAGCTTCTACCAATCTATCTACACAATATTTTGTATTGTTGCTCACAAACTTGATGAGGATGCTCTCTAAAGCTATGTTAGTTACTTCTACTTGGCCATTCACCTTAGGCTGATAGGCAGTAGAAGTTTTATTCTTAACCTTGTGCTTCCTCAAAAAATTCTCAATGAGGTGAGAGGTGAATTGTGCTCCCTGATCAGTGAATATTTCTTTGGGGTGCCCAAACTTGTAAAACACATTATCCCTCAGAAATTCCTTGAATTTCTCCTCGATTCCTACCTTTACTACTTTTGTTTCAGCCCACTTTGTCAGGTAATCAGTGCAGACTATGATATACTTCTTTTGTCTGGATGATTGATCGATAGGTCCAACAAAGTCCATGCCCCACTTGTAAAATAGCTCAAGAGCCACCTAAAGGTGCAAAGGCATATCATCCCTTTGTGTGGGTTTCCCCATCCTTTAGCACTGGTCACACCTCTTGATGCATCTTCTGGAATCTTGGTGAAGGGTAGGCCAATAGTATCTTGCCTGCAAAACTTTGTAAGAAGTTATCTTTGTAGAAAGTGGCCTCCACATGGGTTCTCATGAAATGCATAGAGGATATCGAAAACCTCTTCCTCCCTCACACATCTCCTTAGGATTTGATCAGGGCCAAGCTTGAAAAGGTTTCCCCCAATCCATGTGAAAGGGGTGTTTTTTTTATGAGTCTACTCCTCTCCCTAAATGAAAAATTAGGAGGGAGTCTCCCAGCAACCAAGTAGTTGGCTATATCCGTAAATCAAGGTGAGAGTGTTGATATAGCAAAGAGATGCTCATCTGGAAGCTGGTCATCCACCATTCCTTCTTCACCTACAAGGAGAGCTATCCTGGGCAAAAAATTTGCAACAACATTCTCCTTTCCAGGTTTATCAACAATAGTCAAATCGAATTGCTGCAAAAGTAACAACCATCTAATTATCCTAGCATTAACATCTAGTTTTTTCATTAAATACTTGATGGTTGCATGGTCAGTGTGAACAAAGGTCGGATATCGAATTACATAATTCTTGAATTTGTTTAAAGCATGGACAATAGCTAACATCTCCTTGTTAGTGACTTGATAATTTAGTTCGGCCTTGGACAAGTTATTGCTGATGAAATAAATGGAATAAGGAATTTTTTCCTTTAATTGTCCTAATGTTTCCCCTGCAGCTTTGTCGAATGCATCAGAGTGGATGTGGAAAGGCAGAGTCCAATTTGGACCTTGGAGGATGGGGGCAGTACTCAAATTTTCCTTAATGCACTCGGAAGTCTCATGACAAGGACCAGACCGAATAAACTCAGTATATTTGGCCAATAACCCAAATAATGGTGAAGCCATCTTGCTGAAATATTTGATGAACCTTCTGTAGTAACTAGCTAAGCCTAAGAAACTCTTGACATCTTTTTCATTTTGAGGAGCAAGTACCCTTTTGATAATAGTGATTTTTTTTGGATCTACATGTATTGCTGCTTGGGATATGGAGTGTCCTAATACAACCCCTTATTTCTTAAGGAATTCAAAATTTTCCTCGCTCAAATAGAGATGCATCTCAATGCACCTTCTTAGTAATTTACCCAAATTGGAGAGAGCTTCTTGGAATTCATCCTCATATGTTGTGAAATCATCCATGTATATTTCGACAGAGTCATGGACTAACTTGGGAAAGATGCTCAGGACATCTCTTTGGAAGGTAGTTGAGGCATTGCACAAACCAAAGGGTAGGACTCTATAAGTGAAGGCACACCAGGGGTAGGTGAAAGTAGTATTATCCTAGTCTTCAGGGCTGATTTGAATCTGATTGTACCCACTGAACCCATCTAATAAGGAAAAGAACTTCTTCCCCGCAAGGCCATTCAGGACTTGGTCTATAAAGGGTAAAGGGAAATGGTCTTTCTTGGTGGCTTTGTTAATTTCTCGATAGTCAACACAAATTCACCACTTCCCATTCTTCTTTGGGACCAGGACAAGAGGAGATACCCGCTCACTGTCAGATATAGGATATATGAACCTTGCATCAAATAGTTTCTTCAACTCTTCTTTGACTATGTCCTTCAGAGCTGGGTTCATCCTTCTTTGGGGTTTTGTCACAGGTTTTCATTCATATTTGATGTAAATATGATGTTTTCACACTAAAGGATGCTAGATTCTCTTTCAAAAGCTGGCATAGTTGCTTCTCTTCTTCATTCGAGATGTTTGGGTTGATTTTTAGAGATTTGGATGGGCCAAACTCAATAGCCTTGGTGGAGTCAGAGGTTGACTCAATTGAGTGCACTTCCATCCAAGGTTGGATTTCAGACTATTTGACTAATGTTTCAAGAGGAATGTTAGTGAAAGACTCATTTTGAATGGCATGGTTGATGAGTTCATATTCACTAATATGCCCCCCTCTAAGAACATCATCTATGGTACACATAGGGGCAGTGTTATATAACTCATATTATTCATCCTCCAACCAGATAGGGAGATCATGATAAATGGAAAGATGGGTTGGAGGATATCCCGCTAGTTGTTTAGACAAAGGCCCATTTAGGATAGTCATGTTTCTGGCCCGACAAATAATACAAGCATCTGCAGTGGCTAACCAAGGTCTCCCTAACATGAGAGGATAACCATTGAAATTTATTTTTGGTTGCCAGACTAGGAAATCTGTAGATAATCCCAAGAGTTAATGGTAACCATAACATCCTCATAAATTCCTTCCAGAGTTACTGTGGACCAATCTGCAAGTTGCAGAACTATTGTGGTTTTCCTCAAAGTCCCTTGGAGATTAAGTTTCAACATAGTTTCCTTGGTCATGACATTGACGATAGCACCTAGATCAATCAGAGTGTTTGGAACTATGACACCATCTATATGCACATCAAAAATTGGACTACCAGGGCCTAGGTACTTTAGAAAAATCACCCTTCCCAACATTAAGTTAGAGAGTTGTCCTACCACATTGATGGTGGGGGTATCTATATTCTTTCTCCCAGATTTCTTGAAGAACTTTTCTTTGATGAGCCTATTGTAGATAGGGACATCCTTAATGGCTTGGAGAAATGGTATATTTACACACAAATTTTCCAATTCTTCCAGGAGTTTAGTCTCCTCTAGTGTGTGTTGACTAGGGTGGATCAAGCACTCAAGAAAAGGAGGTTGTTGGATCTAAGTCTTACCTTATTCCTTTTCCTTCTCAACCTCTACAGGTGGATACGGAGGTTGGTTGTTTGGGAATACTCTTCCCCGACCTGAGATTAACCTCCTGTATCTCCACAACATAAGCTGGATAGGATGTTTCAACACTGGGAGCCTGTTGTGCATGTCTATTGTTCGGGTTCGGATTGCGTTTTGCAGGCATAGGTAGCCTAGGTGGAGCAGCATGAACAAGCTGAGGCTGAGGTTGGCGTGGAGGCATTAGAGTAGGTGTTTGATTGAGTTGAGGCTTGCACCCTTTGGATGGATTGTTCCACTGAGATTGTTCTAGAACATTCTGCTGAAATATTTGATTCTCGAGTTGAGGATGATATGGAGGGTTGTAAGGCCAAGTAGGAGGTGTAGACCAGGATGGAGGAGTGGGGGTGTACGAATGTTTCATGGGTTCACTCTTATTGTTGTGATATTAAGAGTAAGGTGCACCTTCCATACATTGTTGATATGGCTGAGGGCCCTCAGGCCTTGTCTGTTTGATAAAACAGAGTTTCTCTGGCATTGCTTCCCCACCTTGATATATAGTCTTAAGTCTAGGTAAGGAGGGACACTTTTCTTTGGCATGATTCTCCTCACAGATTGATAAAACCTCAATGGGCATTCATTTGTTGGGTGCTTCCGGGTACATCTAGGACAAAATATGGCTAGAGATCTCTCTTATTCTTCTTGCTTCCTTTTGACCTACATTGTGTCCATTTGCAAAGCAAGGGTGTGCAACATATCACTCTTGAAATCCTCCAACATATTCTGAATCTCATTTTTTATGGAGGTTGAAGAGGAATGGCTATTGGATGCTCTTTGGCTAGCTCTTCCCTTCTTACTAAATGCCCTAGAATGGTTTCGAAAGACAGTTTTGATTGTTTCGTAGGGTTGTTGGTAGATATATCCTACTGATAGCCTATTCAAGGTTTCTATAATCTCTTCTTTGATCCCTCGAAGAAGTACAAGTTTAAGTGAGTTAGGATCAACAGTACAGTTGGCTCTCTTATACTTGAATTAAAACCTTTCTTCATAGTCCTCTAAGGATTCATCTGGCCATAGAGTCATCCTAAAGATATCATCCTTAGTTTCCTTAGACCTAAAGTAGTCTTTGTATTTGCTGTTGAAGGTCTCTTCCATCTGTGCCCAGGTAGTGATGTTATCTCTGGGAAGACCCATGCACCAGCGCAAGGCTGCATCCTTAAGGGTGGATGGGAATAGCTTCAATTTCTGATCATCAGAGGTGTAGTCATAATTCCTACAAAAAACATCAAATTCAAATGTGAATGTGTCAAGGTCCTCAGACATAAGTCCATTGAAGTGTGGAAGAGCTGAGGGGCTAATGTTTTTCATCTTATTTTCCCATCTTCCTCTCTTATGGGAAAGGCTCTCTGGATCCCAACCATGGTTAAGATAGGTGAAGCAGGTCCCACATTTGGACCAAGGTCTTCTTCTTCTTCCCCAATAGGTTCCTCAGAGTATTCATAAGGTTCTCCTATAGGAATTTCAATCTCATCGCCACCAAAGAAGAGTGAAGGGTGGCTAGGAGTTGATGTGGGGATTTTAGGTAAGATTTGTCTTTGACTATTCCTACTCCTACGAGGCATGAAAATTTGATCTTTTTTTTTCCAATATTTATGAAATAACATTAAACTATAGGAGAGTATAAAATAATGCTAAAACAAAATCCAAGCATCTACTAGACACCTCCCCGACAATGGCACCAAAAAGTGGTGCGCCCTTGTATTGCACCAAGAGTGGTACAACTTCCAGGGGCTGCCCTACTTTAATTTATCAACCCAAGGTTCATACAAACTTGGAGGTTACAGTGCTATATACATAGCAGATTCATTATTCTCATGTCATCCTCTTCTTCTTTACGAAGGGGTTCTATTTCTTAAAATATGATAAGAACTGGAAAATAAATTGGTGGAAGGAACTGATAGGAACGAAACTAACTTAAATTGCAGAAAGGAAATGACAGAAAGGAAACTAATTTAATCTAAAAAAAGGAAATGACTAAAAACAAACTAAACTAATTTACACCTAGCTTTTCCAATAGGCTAAACACACCCTACTTATCATCTGATCTATTTACCATGCTATCATGCTTCTAACCTGTTGAAGCCTAGAAAATCTCTGCTTCAAACATTGGGGAAAACCATTCGGTCGGGATCTTAGGACAGCTCCTTTTCCGTTTGGTATGGTGGCTCCGACTGGATTTAAAGGACCGGTTTCCTTATAACTAAATGGGTTGGTGATGGATTGATTTGGATGAGTGGAAGTGGGACTAAATTGACTGAAATAAAACTATCTAATTAAACTAAATGCTGATAAAGAAATTCTAGCACTAACCTGGGTAATTATATGTGAATACAACTTAAGATTGTTCCAATTTAACAATAACCATGATAATGTATTATTATTTAAATTGAAATGTGCAGAAACAAATAAAGATAACTCTGTTTAAGAAATTAAACAGAGTTATATTAGCATATTGCATTCATCATTGTATACCATCTATATATGCTTATGAAAGATAACATTTCAATTATACTCAGAAATGATATATAAAAAGAAATGTTATGAAAACCAAATATATATAAATGATAGAAAACTTTAAAGCGAATATCATATGACAAAGGAAATCAACAGTGAACAGATAGAAATACCTCATTCATCTTGAATACTTTCAAATGAAATCTGATACTCTAATCTAGTAACTCTGATGCAAAATCAAATCCAAAGGTACAGAAATGCAACACTTCAAAGATAATTTCAGCACAAAATCACTAGATGTGATCCTTTATAAAATATAAGAGGCAATGGAGTACAGAAATGTAAGCTCCAAGTCAAAAATATTACAACTCCGGATCCCTTCTCTAAATGCATGAGAGGGATTTAAATAAGAAATTACATAAAAACAGAATCCTACTACTACTGCTACAATCTATCAAATTAAAAACATAAATACTATCTTAAATGAAACTGATTCATTGCTTTTCTTTCTCGCTTGATGTAGCCAAGTTGCAAATATTCAGCATATCTTGGAGCCTAGGTGGATGACTCATCTCGGAATGTAGCTGTCCAGCATAGGTGGCATCGGAAAATTATGGAATTAAACAATCGACAACATTTGAAAGGAATTTAATAGCCATTTGTTGATTGTTTGGCTTAATTAAATAAGTCCACATATTTTCCCAAGATATTGCTTGAAGTTTGTTGATTTGTTGACTTTTATTCATCATTTCTTATTTCCATCTGTTTTCGGTTTCTTTCACTTTAGGCAAACGGCCAGGAACACAATCTGAAATGAGATTAATTGAATACAAGCTGTCATTGATAAATTGCGTTATATTACTCATCATGCTCCTAGCTCTTGATATTGCTCTCTCGGCTTTCATTATCTGATGTTCCCATTCTGTAAACAAGATTTCTTTATGTCTTTCTTCTATCCTAGGAAGATTAGCTTCTCTTCCCTTTTCTGTATCTTGCCAAGTAAGAAATTTAGAAATCTTTTCATCAGCATCATCAATTTCTTGCCTGAGAGTAATAATGTTCTAGATCAAGGATGATGTAATATCACAAAATGGTTCTGCTTGTGATAATTTTGCACAAAATTCATTTAATTGTTGAGACAGAAGTTTATTAACTTCAATAGCTTCCGATTTGAATTCACTTAATTTAGGGAAATCTTTAAACCTCTCTAAAGCTGCTTGAAATTCTTTTTCCTGTACGATCTTTGCATTCTTCTCATTTTGTAATAAATCTTGTAACTTGGAAATTTCTTGATTCAATTGTTGTTGTTTTCCTAAAACTTGCTCATCAACTTTCTTCTTTTCTGTAGTAAGCTGTTCTTCTAGCTCTTTAGATTTGAGTTCTTGATCCTGTAATCGTTGTTCCAATTGAGCAATCTTTTGCTGACTTTCATTGGCTTGTTCTTCAAGAAAAGCTATATGGAGATCTTTTTGTGTCATCAACTGAGAGACTTCTGCAGCTTTATTTCCTTATTGTTGGCAGCACTATATGCTCCTGCATATTGAGACAACTTAGTGAGATCCTCAGATGGATTCACTTCAGTATTCTTGTAGACAATATTCATGAACTCCTCCTGTGGAGTGGAAAACATGTCCTGATCTATCTTCCTTCTTTTTCTCTGTTTTCTAACAACAGCCTTATGTTTAGGGCTATAAAATACATCCAAAGGAGGGATCTCCTCATGTTGGAAATATGATGCAGAAGTGTTGTCCTTGATGGCAACCCACTAAATGAAGATGAAGACATGCGACTGTTGACATGTGTTGTCCTTGATGGCAAACTACCTGATGAAGTAATACTTAACCCGATGGACTTGGTAAATGATGTAAATCGGATGTGATATGATGTTTTGATGCTGAGTGTTGTCCTTGAAAGGCAACTCACTTGATGAAGATGATGGCAACTTACTTGATGAAGTTGTGCTTGATAGAATATGGTTTGATGAACTAATTATGATGTATCTACAGTGTGTACAGAAGGAAATGAAGAAAGGAATTCAGAATGTGCTCAAAGTATGATAAAAAGAGTATGTCTCAATGCATACGCGGATATGTCTAGGGGAAGTCGCGTATGCACGCGGGAAACAACGTTCCAAGTCGCGTATGGGCAAAAGCGCTCATAATGTATTGTTTTGGCTCATGGTATTGTTAGGCTCATGGTATTTAAGGCTCATGGTATTGTTGGGCTCATGGTATTGAAGGCTCATGGTATTGTTTTGGCTCATGGTATTGAAAAAGGATAAACCTATATAAGGAGAAGAAATTCATTGTGCAAATCATGAGCGGGGGTGCAAGATGTCTGAGCTTGAATGAATACTTCTCTCTGAAGTATATCTGAATGGAAAGGGTTACACTTAAATGATAAATCTGAATGTATGATGCACCAATGATGAAGAAGGGGATCTAGATCTGAATTGCACTTGTATTTGCTAGATCTGATTATGGAAGGCTTAGATCTGTGATGAGGCGAACATCTAGGCGAACATCTGTCTGAAGTGAAAGGGTAAATCTGAACTAAAAAATCTGATCTGAAGAAGTATGCTCCTCAATAATGATTGAAGATCTATACGCTACTTCACCGCAGAGGAAGCGCGTATATACGCGGCTTTGCAGAAGAGAAAGCGCGTATGCGCAATGAAATATGTACTGAGGTGTACGCTGGTTGATGAGGAAGAAAGCACGTATATACGCGACATTAGTGAAGTAAAAGCGCGTATGCAAACTAGGGTTTGCTGAAGCATGGGGTATGGAACATCTGATCTGTTCTGCTGTATTACTGCTATCTGATCTGGATTGTCTGAATTGGTATGTATCTGTTGATGATGTATGTTTGTGCTTAAAAGTATGGAAAGGGTTCAGTCTGGAAATATGATGAAATGTGGCCTGCAAGTTGTGTTCTATTGAAGTTGTTGGATCCAGTGTGAAAATTGATGAAACGTGGTCCAAGGTGGTGCTAAGGGTTGAAGCCTTCAGTCAAGGGGTGGTAGCTCCCTTCCAGGTGAGGCTGGTAAACGAGAGCAGGGGGTGGTAGCTCCCTTCCAGGTGAGGCTGGTAAACGAGAGCAGGGGGTCGAGTTCTCTCCGTGTGAGGTCGGTAAAAAGATAAAGGGGTCGTAGCTCCCTTCCGGTGAGAGGCCGGTAAACGAGTCGTGGGGTTGTAGCTCCCTTCTAGAAAGGCCGGTGCAACGAGCTTGTGTGGGTGCCGTTGCCGGTAGAGTCTCCGCACCAAAGACATATGTTGTAAGATGTTTTCTCTATAATAAAATATTGAAGGTCAGAGCAATCCACGTGGTTTTCTCCCGATTTGGGTTTCCACCTAAAAATCCTCGTCTTCATGTGTGATGCTTTGTGTGATGGTTTATTCTGTTCTTACTGCACCTGTTTACTGTTTATTGAACATTTGATGAATGAATCATGGAATAATATAAGTAAAGATTTAATGACTGATCTAGATCTCTGTGTATACGCTAGTTTCATAAAGGGGATCCGCGTATATACGCTAGTTTACTGAAGGAAAGTAGCGTATGGGTTTTAAGGAATGAAAAAGTAAAAATATTTGATTATGCAGTAAATACTGATTCACCCCCCCCCCCCTCTCAGTATTTTTCCCAACACCTCAATCTTCAATACAATCTGCCCTGTAGGATGTTCAGGAATGATTTCGACATCCTGCTCTACTTACTCTTTATCTTTATCCTGCAGTCCTAATTGCTGAGCAAATTGATCATATTGTTTCAACAATTGAGAAGAAACACTAAGATCAGCAGAGTCTATAATTTTCTCAGTATTTTCTTTTCCTTCCAATTGTGTATCTATTTTCTCTGTATTTGTTCCTTGCTCAATGGTTTTGCTATCTGATCCTCCTTTTTGATTATGCACATTAGTATCAGTACTTGTGCATTTTTCTTTTGTTTGAGCTGTGGACTGCTGATCATTATTTCGATCGGATTTGCCATCAGTATTCCCTTTCCGAGCATCAGGTTTGCCATCAGTGCTCACCTTTTCAGTATGTATAGTTGGCTGGTTAATAGCTGATTGTGTAATGACTTTACCAGCAGATGTTTCTCCTGGTGTTTTTCCAGATGTACCCTCTGTCTCTGAGCCTTGTATAGGAATTCTCAGTTGGTCTAGAGGAACTCTCAACAATCTTTGACTTCTGAATAACAAAAATTTATTCATTTCTTCCTTCTGGAATTTAGACTTGGCTAAATCATAAACTTGAGGAAAATCTTTCAACGAAACAAACAAATCATCAAACTCATCTGGTTCATGCTCAAATCGAGCAATCGAAACTGAAGCAGTAACATTAAAAGCTATCTGTCGTGGATCATACTGTCTCCCTGGAATGGTTGCAAATTTACAACCCTTTATTTTGGCGACTTCCTTTTCTGCATGTTTGAAGTCATTCAAAGTAAACTGACCACAATTGAATGGGAATGGAGGCCACATTCTTTTCTTACTATTTTTTAGAGCTCTGGATATTCCTTCAACTGTTAATTGATAGGAGATTTCCTGGGCAAGAAGTTTGTCTGGAACAATAAGAGGGAGAACATGGGGTTCCACAATACTCCCAAAAATCCTGATGTATGTGAACTTTTCTTCTCCAAACCAATATCCTATTGAGGATAAGTCAGCTTTAGCTTTGTCTGAGAGTCTAGGAGGGAAGCGATTGAAAATGGTTTGAAAGACAGGGATAAGGAAACCATGACATATTCTATACACATTATCTTGGAAATGAACTTTCCAAAGAAGTTTATGATATATGTGAATCGGGGTGGGATCTTTGGGAGTCCATTTCCATCCTAACAAGGGAAACTCAGAATTAAAACAAAGAGCGTCTAGAATATAGGCACAAAAGAAAAAAGGAGTGGAATTTACAGTGGTTTTATCTTGTCTGTACTCGAGTATTCTATTAGCCATTCTATCAGAGAGAATAAAAGCCCAGTCCATAATGTCGGAATTGACAGCAGCTAAGATTAATGGGACCATTTGTATAGAAAACCTAGAAGAATTGTCATTACCAAATAATCTACACATCATGGCAGCGGCATAGCAATACGGGGGCAAGAGGGAATCTACTGAATACATACCGGATGATTCATTTCTGTGCTTCTCAGGATTTTTCCTCCAATCTTTGATAGGATCATATTGAACCTTATTATTATCAGCAAACTCTTTGATAAATTCTTTGTTATACACCTTCTGCGGATCAGGAAGATGATACATTGCCTTAATGTCTTCTGATTTAAACGACCCAAAAGATACTCCAGAAGCTGAAACAAACATTCTATCCTTTATCTTCACACTATCGATGACCCATCGAATCACATCATAATAAGGCATGATGCTTGCTCTGGCTGCAATTCGATGTAGAAATGAATTTGCAAGTGATTTTTCAGTAATCTCAGAGTCGGAATCTGAGCTATCTTCATCTGGAACTGATGCCTTTTCCACTGTGACTTTGGGGTTTTATTTCTCCAATAGATTATAAACTCCTTCCCACGTCATTCTTCCGAGCCCTTGGCATGATGTATCTGTAACTAATCTCAGTTTTGTTGGCTTCTCTTTTGAGACTGTAGGACTCTCAACAAACTTAACGGGAACTGCAGTCTTGGTTCTTCTCGCTCTCTTCGACATTTCTGTGTTTGATACCATTTCCCTTTGTCTGTGAATGAAAGGGTTCAGTGTTCCTTGATTTTGCAAGACAATAAACTTTCAGTCGTGATAAACAAGCAACTTGAAAGGAACGATTATGAACGCATGATTCATTATTTATTGGTCTCGTATAGCACGTAAATGTTCTCTTTGGGTCACACTCATGTATTTAAAACCGAATCATAAACCAATATTCATTTGATTTGCTATTGAATACCAACGTGATGGTGGGGTCTACCATATAAAAGTTTTTCTCATTTAAACAAACAAATGTTTGTTTTCCTTTTGAAAAGTGTTTTTTATAATAACGCGCGTCGCATCGGAGAATTTGAAATTGACCGCAAAGAGCTTATTAAAAAGTGTTTCGATCGTGCGATTGCGATTAGTCGCATCGCATCGGAGGTATGGAAATAGATAACTTAAACCTTTTTCGTTTGAAGTTTTGCGATCGAACTAATCGCATCGGAGGATTTGGGTTTATATGTTAAATTTTCCTCTAAGGGTTTTCTCCGATCTCCGATTGCGATTATTATTCATTGGACTTTTACACTTGACTTGTTTTTATGATAAGGTATTTTATATTTGATCGGGTCGGAAGTTTTGAATGTTGTATTTGGTTTGTATACAAACAAAGATGAGCTTTTTCAAAACAATGAATCTTTATTTCTAATTCTTTTATTTCTATAAAAAGAAAAAAGGGACCCTATTTCTAAATGAATTTTATTCTAAAATTAAGAAAAAGGGAGGGTTGTTGTATAGTACAACAATTGGCGATTCACTGAAAGAACCAGTTATCTCTGAAAAAATAAAATGAATACTATATTTTTAGTAAGTAAAGATTTTTAAAGATAATGAAAACTATCTTAGGATAATCAAAAATAAAATCTAACTTATAAAAAAGAATAAAAATTATTTACAATTTCTTTCTAGTTTTTTTTTTTTTTTTTTGGAGAATAAAAACATTTTTGGGTTATCTCAAGCTTTGATTGGTATTAATAATGAAGTAAGTGGATTTCTCAAAGTTTGGTTTTATAATATACTCTATTTTTTGCCTCTGCTGCCCGCAAACGTTCATAGTTTCGACAGGGTTACCTTTTAACCATTAACTATTCATTGTCCCATCCAACTAAGATTATGACTTTTTAAAAGATAAGTTCATAAGACATATTATCTCATGTTTTTTGTCTTTTATTTATTTTTTATTTTTAAGAGCTATTGTTCTGGTTTGGTAGCCAGTTAATAACAATGCCATTCACTAGTTGTAATTAAACTGAACAAGCTGGCTCGTGATGAGACCCCTTGTCTTATATTTATAAGCCATTACCCTATTTTGATGTGCAGTATTGGTAATGTCAGTTTCATTACTTCTTATGAATATGGTAAGTCGGCTCATGATGAGACCTCTTATCTCTTAAAAATTTTACATAATTTCTTAGAATTACATTCTAAAAAATCACAACCTAAATGGATGGGGTGAAATAGTTTTATCCTTAAGAATCAATGGATGACAATTTTCAGAGTTTTTTTAGTACGAAGACTTGAATAATATTTAATTTTATAGATAACCTTTCTATGCTTAATAAACTTATAATGATTTACATTTCCCTCAAGTTTTCAAAAGATCATGCAAATAATTGGAATAATCTTTCAAAGTTTAACATATTATTTAAAACTATCAAAAGACTATGATCATTTCTTTAAAAATTCTTATTTACATAAAAGAAATATTTATAATATTCTTCCTAAGAATTTTTCTAACAAGAAAATAGTCAATTAGAGACTCATTAACAACCTTTATTTGCAAAAACAATTAAAAACTTTGCAGAAAGGAATATGTACAGTTTAAGAAGGGGTTACCTCCTTATGAAAAGAATTTCTTCAAGATAAGCCCATTTACAGGAAGAGATTCTATCTTACCTGTTAGATCTTGGAGTATGAATATATTTGAGCCTATCTTTTCAACGATCTGAAATGGTCCAAGCCACATTTTCTGAAACTTGGTATGCTTACCTTTTTCTTCATGTGCTTTATCCCATTTCAGAACAAGATCACCAATTGACAAAATTTTTGAGCCGGTAGAACTTGCATCAAAAGAAGATTTTACAAGCTGTTGATGTTTTTCATGAATAACTTTTGCTTTATCTCTATCTTCTTCTAGTTTAAGGATTTGATCATATCTCAATTGAATGGATGAAGAAGGATTTTCTTCAATAAATTGCACTAGGGTTAATGATGGAAGAGTTAAATTTGATGGTATCACAGCTTCTTTTCCATAAACTAAATTGAAAGGTGAAGTTCCTATTGAAGCTTTTTCAGTGATACGAACAGCCCACAATGCAAAGATTAAAGACTTGTGCCAATTCTTTTGATTTTGATCAATAGTCCTTTTAATGATTTTGATGAGATTTTTGTTAGTGGATTTAGCCAAACCATTACCTTGTGGATAATAATTTGCTGAATATTTCAGTTTAAAACCTCTTTTGACTGCAAATTCTATTAAACTATTTCCGGAAAAATAAGATGCATTATCAAAGACAAGAGCTTGAGGTACACCAAACCTGGTTATGATGAATTGATCTATGAAAACAATAATTGCATCAGAATTGGCTACCTTCAAAGGGATTGCTTCTACCCATTTCGTAAAGTAATCAGTTGCAGTAAGGATGTACTTGTGCTGTTTGGAAGAATGAGGTAATATCTCACCAATAATGTCAAGCCCCCATTGTTCAAATGGTTGCTGAATACTCACTGGTTGCAAAGGAAAAGCTGGTTTCCTTTGTCTTCCACTTGCAGTTTGGAAAATTCTGCACTTCCTTACATAGTTATGTGTATCTTTAAAATGGGTAGGCCAGTAATAACCAGCACGAATTATTTTGTGAGCTATGGTATCACCTCCAAAATGACCTCCTGCTGGTCCATCATGCAACTCCTGCAAAACCTTTTCAGCTTCAGTCTTTTCAAGACATCTTAATAAGATTGAATCATAATTTTTTCTGAATAACACATTATCAATGATCTCATATTTAATAGCCTTTAAACCTTAAAGCACTTTTTCTCTTATAGCTGAGATTAGAAGGAGCATACCCATTTTTCAAGTAATAGATGAGATCAGCATACTGAGATTCAGAATCTGTAACACTTATATGACTTATTTGAATATCTTGATTTGAATCTTGATTTTCTAGTATGTTATGAGCTCCTGCTAATAATCTGCAAAAACCTTGTCCTCTAACAATCTTAGCTGGTTTAATATCAACATCATATTCTTGCAAAGTTGTTACCCAGTTAGCTCGTTTTTCTCCCACTTCTCTCTGAATTAATAATTGCCTCACTGCAGAGAATGGGACAATGATTTTTGTATGAGTTTTCAAGAGAAAAGGTCTGAAATGCTTGATTGATTTAAACACAGCAAAGGCTTGTTTTTCAAAATCGGAATAATTCAGCTCAGCTCCTTGCAGATTTGAGCTAAAGAAAGAAATTGGTGCTTCAATTTTCTGATCATTGAGCTGTGTTAAAACAGCTGCATAGGATGTCTCGGTGGCTAACGTATACAAAATAAAATCTTTAGAAAAATCCGGGGTACTCAATGCTGGTGCATTAATGATCGCTTGTTTGATCGCCTTAAAGGCTTCTTTCTCTTTATGCCCCCATTTGAATACTGAATTCTTCTTGATCATATTTTGCATGGGTAAAACAATTAAAGAAAAATCAGGAATGAATGTTTTTACAAAATTGATCTGTCCAAGAAATGATTGCATGGATTTTTTGTTATGAGGTAAAGAAATATCAGAAATTTCTTTTACTCTATCTGGATCAATGTATATACCATCTTTTGGCACAACAAATCCTAAGAGTTTTCCTTCATCCAAAGCAAAGAAAGATTTCTTTGGATTTAAGGAAATACCAAACCTTCTACATCTTTCAAATATTTGCTTTAGATCATGTAGATGATTGGTTCTCTTTTTTGAGAATACTGTTATGTCATCAAGGTAAACAACAACTGACTTATTGATCAGACCTTTAAATG
Organism: Pinus albicaulis; assembly: GCA_034641835.2. Lineage (NCBI taxonomy): Eukaryota > Viridiplantae > Streptophyta > Pinopsida > Pinales > Pinaceae > Pinus > Pinus albicaulis. The sequence goes on along the minus strand of CM076584.1, from coordinate 1,691,724,160 downwards.
CTATGTCCATGGCTCTTTGGAAAGTTGCTCCTGCATTTATTAATCCAAAAGGCATTTTTTGATAAGCATAAGTTCCCCATTTTGTTCTGAAAGTTGTTTTCAATATGTCATCTGGATGAACTAAGACTTGATTATAGCCTGAAAATCCATCAAGAAAGGACATAAGTTCAGAACCAGCTACCTTTTGAAGTATCTGTTCCATGGTTGGCAATGGGAAATTGTCTTTTAAACATGCCTTGTTTAAATTTCGGAAATCAATACAGATTCTTATATCACCATTCTTCTTCCTTACAAGTACCATATTGGAAACCCAATTGGAATGCCTTACAGGAAAAATTATTTTGGATTTTAAAATTTTATTAAGTTCTGATTTGATTTGTCCTTTGAGATTTGGATGAATCTTCCTTAGCTTTTGTTGAACAGGTTTAATATCAGGAAGTATTGGAATTGTGTGTTGAATAACCGAAGTATCATACATTTTTAAATCATCATAATTCCAAGCAAAAACGTTTTTATATTTGTTCAAGAGTTTAATGAAAGCATTCATTTCCTCTGGTGTTAAATTGAGTCCTAAATTAACATTTTCAGGTTTGGAATCAGAACCAAGATTTACTAATTCAAACTTCAAAGTGGAACTTTGAAGTTTGGCATTAGTGACTTTCTTGAATCTGTCTTTAATATCATATAAGTCCTTCAATTTAACAACAGATTTCGGAATGGGATTTTCATTACCTTTTGAAGAAATTTGTAAATCATGATCATCTTCATCAATAATTTGCTCATCATATGATTTCTCTGAAGTCATGAAATTTAAAATATCTTGATCATGATAGAAAACTCTCCAATTTGTGACATTATCGGGGACAGATGGGCGAAAAATCAATTCTACAGAAAACCTATCAGGACTGCAATATTCAGCAGGAAGGAGTTTAGATGCAACATTAGCTAACAAGTCAATTGATGTATTTTGATTCCTAGGAATGGGAGAAATATTGAATGCTAAAAAATGAGTGGTAAGATCTTGTACTAGGTTTTGATAGTGTTTAATATGTCCTGAAAGGCAATGAATAGTATTCCTAACTTGTTTTATGACAATTTCGGAATCACCAAAGACTTTCAAGTATTTAACATCTAACCCTATAGCTTTATAAAGTCCTTGTACCAAGGCTTCATATTCTGCGGTATTGTTCGTACACTCAAATTCTAACCTACATGACAGCATGGTTTTCTCTCCATCTGGATCAATTAAAATGCATCCTACTCCAGCTCCATCACTAGAATTTGATCCATCGAAATATAACGACCAAAATAAAGATTTATCTATTGACTTATCTACAATTACATCAGAAGTATTTACAATTCTGGAAGAATCGGATTGTGAAAAATTTTCTATTTGAGAAACAAAACTATTTACAGAAAAAGGTGATTTGGGTGCTTCGAAGTTTCCAAGAAATGATTCAGCAGAATAACCTCCAAGAATATTGTTGTTGAATACCACAGGTTCATTAGGTTGTTCAAATTCAGTGACAGTGTGGGTCATATGTTTTTCTCGTTCAATTTTGATTTGATTTGGTTTCCCTTTGTAGGGAAGCCACATATGTGAATAATCAGTCGAGATATAACCATTAAGTTTCGTAGACCAGTCCCTGCTTAAAATTAATCCATAGAATTCAGGAATATCAGCAATCAAAATATCAATTATTTGGACAATTCTAGGATCGGAAGCTAATCTGATAGTAACTGAATTGATTTCTGCTACAACTTGAACTTTAGAGCGATCCAATTGAACAATATGAACTGCCGATTTCTGTGGTTCGATATTCAATTTGGCACAAACAGAAGTAGGCATTATATTAGAGGAAGCTCCAAAATCAATCAAACAATTATGCAGATTCTTATTGTACATTTCATAAGTCAGAAGAAAAGGAGGAGTTTGAGAATTTGAATTTTCTCCAATGAGCATGGTATCAGTAGCATCTACCTTATCTGGTGGCTTACCAGCTCCCCTAGCTGCTTTTGCAACTACACCACTTGGTAAAGAAGCAATTGGTGTAGCGTTTAATTCTTTCAATAACAACTTCTGCTGGTGTTTTAGTTTGCTGAGTTCATGTAAGGAAATGTTGGCTTTAATCTTTTTCATGTCTTCAACAATGTTATACTCCATAGGATCTGACACCACTAAAGTCTTTGTTGTTGATGTGGGAGGATTAGAAGAAGATGGCTGATTTTGAGTAGGTAATGGAGAAGCTTTCTTTGCAGGGGATTTGTCTTTGGTACTTGGAGTTGTGATTTTATTTTTAGGAGCTGTTTGTAAAGGCTCTGCTGTAGATTTACTCCTAGTACTTACAGGCATAGCTTCTTGTTCTACCTCACTATCAGAATTAGGGAGAATAAAATCCCACATTCCATGCAATTCAACTATTTCTTCATTCTCATCTTCCTCATCTGATACTAAAGATGTATCTTCTTCTTCTTCCTCTTCTTCTGATTCTGCATTAGAGATTGCATTAGGAGGTTTAGATTCAACTTAGTTTCTTCTGAAATTTCGGAATGGTTTTTTGGTAGAAGTTTCAGCTACTTGTTTTTTAATTTCAACCATTTCATTTGACATGGTTTTAAGAACTTTTTGTAAACCCTCCATGTCATATGGATCTTTGGCCTTTTTCTTTGAATCATCTTTGAAGCTGACTTTCTTTGATTTCCTTTCCTCAATAGCATTTTTCTTTTCTAGAGAAATAATTCGTTTTTCTATTGCAATAGCCTCTTTCATATTCTCGGCTAATGTAGGTTTTGCAGCTCTATCTACAAAATTTTTTATGTTTGAGGGTAAGGCAGTTATATACCATTCACTTCTGACTTGTTCACTAGGCTGTGAATCTGTGTGGATTTTGTTCAAGAGTTTGTTGAATCTAGCGTTGAAATCTTTAATGGGCTCTTTGGGTTCTATCTTCAAATTTGAGAGGTCATTGAGTAAAGTAGCTATTGATCGGTCATCTCCAAATTTGGTTAAAAAATGATTTGCAAAAATGGCCCAACTTGTTATGGATCCCAAAGGTAATGAAAAGTACCATGATCCTGCTGCTCCTTGAAGAGTATAAGGGAATAGTCTGACTACAACATCTTCATGTGTGACTCCATTCAAATTTACAGCCAGCATAAAGTTATTGATATGTTCTTCAGCTTGAATGTTAAGATCTAGACTGAACTTTGGAAGCCATTTTCTAGGATTGTCTGATAAATCATGTAAAGGTGTAGCCATGTTGACTGCCCCTGGAGTGGCCCATGGTCTATCCATTATTGGAACAACTATTGGAGGAGTAGTAGAAAATGGTGGTGTTTGAATAGAAGTTGTTGGAATAGATGATGTTGAGATTGATGATGACTGAGCAGATGATGATTGAGGAGATGATGTGGAAACAACTGTACTTTTTTGAGCTGGGATTTCGGAAACATGTAAGTGAATATTAGATGTTGAACTTATATCAGTTTCTGATTCCGATTGAATTCTTTTTGTCTTTCCCTTACTAGGTAAAGGAAATTCTTGTGGAGAAATACCAAGTTTTTCTCTTTGCAGCCTAGTAAGAGGTTTTGAAGGAACAAATTTTGAACTTACACTACCTTCAGATATTTCAGACTCTTCAAGAGATAATGAGAATCCTTTCAATTTATGAATTAAATCTTGAACTTCAGGAGACTCAGGAGATTGCTTGTCTGAATGTTTTGAGATTTTGGTAGTGGGTGTATGAATATTCTTCGCAATTTCTTCTCTAGGATTTTGAATTTCAGAAGAAATTGAAGAAGTTGATGAGGGTGTTTTGCTCTTAGAATGGCCTGTGGATAAAGATTTACTTGCCATTCATAGCTCAGGCCCTCCTTCTAGCGCAAAAAATGTTGAAGCCTAGAAAATCTCTGCTTCAAACATTGGGGAAAACCACCCGGTCGGGACCTTAGGACAACTCCGTTTGGTATGGTGGCTCCGACTGGATTTAAAGGACTAGTTTCCTTATAACTAAATGGGTTGGTGATGGATTGATTTGGATGAGTGGAAGTGGGACTAAATTGACTGAAAATAAAACTATCTAATTAAACTAGATGCTGATAAAGAAATTCTAACACTAACCCGGGTAATTATATGTGAATACAACTTAAGATTGTTCCAATTTAACAATAACCATGAAAATGTATTATTATTTAAATTGAAATGTGCAAAAACAAATAAAGATAACTCTGTTTAATAAATTAAATAGAGTTATATTAGCATATTACATTCATCATTGTATACCATCTATATATGCTTATGAAAGATAACATTTCAATTATACTCAGAAATGATATGTAAAAAGAAATGTTATGAAAACCAAATATATATAAATGATAGCAAACTTTAAAGCGAATATCATATAAAAAAGGAAATCAACAGTGAACAGATAGAAATACCTCATTCATCTTGAATACTTTCAAATGAAATCTGATACTCTAATCCAGTAACTCTGATGCAAAATCAAATCCAAAGGTACAGAAATGCAACACTTCAAAGATAATTTCAGCACAAAATCACCATATGTGATCCTTTATAAAATATAAGAGGCAATGGAGTACAGAAATGTAAGCTCCAAGTCAAAAATATTACAACTCCGGATCCCTTCTCTAAATGCATGAGAGGGATTTAAATAGGAAATTACATAAAAATAGAATCCTACTACTACTGCTACAATCTATCAAATTAAAAATAGAAATGCTATCTTAAATGAAACTGATTCATTGGTTTTCTTTCTCACTTGATGTAGCCAAGTTGCAAATTTTCAGCATATCTTGGAGCCTCGGTGGATGACTCATCTCAGAATGTAGCTGTCCAGCGTATGTGGCATCGGAAAATTCTGGAATTAAACAATCAACAACATTTGAAAGGAATTTAATAGCCATTTGTTGATTGTTTGGCTTAATTAAATAAGTCCACATATTTTCCCAAGATATTGCTTGAAGTTTGTTGATTTGTTGACTTTTATTCATCATTTCTTCTTTCCATCTATTTTCGGTTTCTTTCACTTTAGGCAAACTGCCAGGAACACAATCTGAAATGAGATTAATTGAATATAGGCTGTCATTGATAAATTGCATTATATTACTCATCATGCTCCTAGCTCTTGATATTGCTCTCTCGGCTTTCATTATCTGATGTTCCCATTCTGTAAACAAGATTTCTTTATGTCTTTCTTCTATCCTAGGAAGATTAGCTTCTCTTCCTTTTTCTGTATCTTGCCAAGTAAGAAATTCAGAAATATTTTCATCAGCATCATCAATTTCTTGCCTGAGAGTAATAACTTTCTAGATCAAGGATGATGTAATATCACAAAATGGTTCTGCTTGTGATAATTTTTCACAAAATTCATTTAATTGTTGAGACAGAAGTCTATTAACTTCAAGAGCTTCCGATTTGAATTCACTTAATTTAGGGAAATCTTTAAACCTCTCTAAAGCTGCTTGAAATTCTTTTTCCTGTACGATCTTTGCATTCTTCTCATTTTGTAATAAATCTTGTAACTTGGAAATTTCTTGATTCAATTGTTGTTGTTTGCCTAAAACTTGCTCATCAAATTTCTTCTTTTCTGTAGTAAGCTGTTCTTCTAACTCTTTAGATTTGAGTTCTTGATCCTGTAATCGTTGTTCCAATTGAGCAATCTTTTGCAAACTTTCATTGGCTTGTTCTTCAAGAAAAGCTATATGGAGATCTTTTTGTGTCATCAACTGAGAGACTTCTGCAGCTTTATCTATTGTTGCAGCACTATATGCTCCTGCATATTGAGACAACTTAGTGAGATCCTCATATGGATTCACTTCAGTATTCTTGTAGACAATATTCATGAACTCCTCCTGTGGAGTGGAAAACATGTCCTGATCTATCTTCCTTCTTTTTCTCTGTTTTCTAACAACAGCCTTATGTTTAGGGCTATAAAATACATCCAAAGGAGGGATCTCCTCAATATTAAATACAATCTGCCCTGTAGGATGTTCAGGAATGATTTCGACATCCTACTCTACTTGCTCTTTATCTTTATCCTGCAGTCCTAATTGTTGAGCAAATTGATCATATTGTTTCAACAATTGAGAAGAAACACTAAGATCAGCAAAGTCTATAATTTTCTCAGTATTTTCTTTTCCTTCCAATTGTGTATCTGTTTTCTCTGTATTTGTTCCCTTCTCAATGGTTTTTCTATCTGATCCTCCTTTTTGATTATGCACATTAGTATCAGTACTTGTGCATTTTTATTTTATTTGAGCTGTGGACTGCTGATCATTATTTCGATCGGATTTGCCATCAGTATTCCCTTTCTGAGCATCAGGTTTGCCATCAGTGCTCACCTTTTCAGTATGTACAGTTGGCTGGTTAATAGCTGATTGTGTAATGACTTTACCAGCAGATGTTTCTCCTGGTGTTTTTCCAGATGTACCCTCTGTCTCTAAGCCTTGTATAGGAATTCTCAGTTGGTCTAGAGGAACTCTCAACAATCTTTGACTTCTGAATAACAAAAATTTATTCATTTCTTCCTTCTGGAATTTAGACTTGGCTAAATCATAAACTTGAGGAAAATCATTCAACGAAACAAAAAAATCATCAAACTCTTCTGGTTCATGCTCAAATCGAGCAATCGAAACTGAAGCAGTAACATTAAAAGCTATCTGTCGTGGATCATACTGTCTCCCTGGAATGCTTGCAAATTTACAACCCTTTATTTTGGCGACTTCCTTTTCTGCATGTTTGAAGTCATTCAAAGTAAACTGACCACAATTGAATGGGAATGGAGGCCACATTCTTTTCTTACTATTGTTTAGAGCTCTGGATATTCCTTCAACTGTTAATTGATAGGATATTTCCTGGGCAAGAAGTTTGTCTGGAACAATAAGAGGGAGAACATGGGGTTCTACAATACTCCCAAAAATCCTGATGTATGTGAATTTTTCTTCTCCAAACCAATCTCCTATTGAGGATAAGTCAGCTTTAGCTTTGTCTGAGAGTCTAGGAGGGAAGCGATCGAAAATGGTTTGAAAGACAGGGATAAGGAAACCATGACATCTTCTATACACATTATCTTGGAAATGAACTTTCCAAAGAAGTTTATGATATATGTGAATCGGAGTGGGATCTTTGGGAGTCCATTTCCATCCTAACAAGGGAAACTCAGAATTAAAACAAAGAGCGTCTAGAATATAGGCACAAAAGAAAAAAGGAGTGGAATTTCCAGCGGTTTTATCTTGTCTGTACTCGAGTATTCTATTAGCCATTCTATCAGAGAGAATAACAGCCCAGCCCATAATGTCGGAGTTGACAGCAGCTAAGATTAATGGGACCATTTGTATAGAAAACCTAGCAGAATTGTCATTACCAAATAATCTACACATCATGGCAGCGGCATAGCAATACAGAGGTAAGAGGGAATCTACTAAATACATACCGGATGCTTCATTTCTGTGCTTCTCAGGATTTTTCCTCCAATCTTTGATAGGATCAGATTGAACTTTATTATTATCAACAAACTCTTTGATAAATTCTTTGTTATAAACCTTCTGCGGATCAGGAAGATGATACATTGCCTTAATGTCTTCTGCTTTAAACGACCCAAAAGACACTCCAGAAGCTGAAACAAACATTCTGTCCTTTATTTTCACACTATCGATGACCCATCGAATCACATCATAATAAGGCATGATGCTTGCTCTGGCTGCAATTCGAAGTAGAAATGAATTTGAAAGTGATTTTTCAGTAATCTCAGAGTCGGAATCTGAGCTATCTTCATCTGGAACTGATGCCTTTTCTACTGTGACTTTGGGGTTTTCTTTCTCCAATAGATTGTAAACTCCTTCCCACGTCATTCTTCCGAGCCCTTGGCATGATGTATCTATAACTAATCTCAATTTTTTTGGCTTCTCTTTTGAGACTGTAGGAGTCTCAACAAACTTAACGGGAACAGCAGTCTTGGCTCTCCTCGCTCTCTTCGACATTTATGTGTTTGATACTATTTCCCTTTGTCTGTGAACGAAAGGGTTCAGCGTTCCTTGATTCTGCAAGACAATAAACTTTCAGTCGTGACAAACAAGCAACTTGAAAGGAACGATTATGAACGCATGATTCATTATTTATTGGTCTCGTATAGCGCGTAAATGTTCTCTTTGGGTCACACTCATGTATTTAAAACCGAATCATCAACCAATATTCATTTGATTTGCTATTGAATACCAACGTACAATTGGAGATTTGACGCTTGTGAAATATTATAATATTTACCTATCTTGAATTCTTCGAATGTAATAAATGTTATGTATTAATCGCATCGAAAGTTTTCAAATGGTGCATAAATATCATAATACAGATTTCTTCGATTGGCCGATTGCGATTGCAAACTTTTCCGATTTCCGATTAGATGGTTTTAGATCGCAATCGGAGAGATTCAATCGAAAAGAATTGTTAATGGCTTTCTCCGATTTCCGATGGTGGGGTCTACCATATAAAAGTTTTTCTCATTTAAACGAACAAATGTTTGTTTTGCTTTTGAAAAGCGTTTATTATAATAACGCGCGTCGCATCGGAGAGTTTGAAATTGACCGCAAAGAATTTATTAAAAGTGTTCCGATCATGCGATTGCGATTGGTCGCATCGCATCGGAAGTATGTCAATGGATAACTTAAACCCTTTGCGATTGAAGTTTTGCGATCGAACTAATCGCATCAGAGGATTTGGGTTTATATGTTAAATTTTCCTCTAAAGATTTCTCCGATCTCCGATTGCGATTATTATTCATCGGACTTTTACACTTGACTTGTTTTTTATGATAAGGTCTTTTATATTTGATCGGGTCGAAAGTTTTGAATGTTGTATTTGGTTTGTATACAAACAAAGATGAGCTTTTTCAAAACAATGAATCTTTATTTCTAATTCTTTTATTTCTATAAAAAGAAAAAGGGACCCTATTTCTAAATGAATTTTATTCTAAAATTTAAGAAAAAGGGAGGGTTGTTGTATAGTACAACATAACCATACAATTGTTCATGATAAACTAAAATTGAAAAAAGGGTGGCTTGCAGTTTGGAGGAAAATGAGCTAAAGGTGCTAATGGAGGGCTCACCACATGAAACAAGGCTTAAAAGTGGAAAGAGAGGGTTTAAACTTCATTAAAACTTTATTATAGCGCAAAAATTCTTTGGAGCAGAATGATTTAAAAATTCTGATGGTGGAGTTGTGTTGGAGGGATGACAGTGCGATATGCGATATGAGATATCATCATATTGCAACATCGCAGGCTGGCGAAGAAGCGAGAGTATAGTTTGGGAGTGGGAATGAAATGCGATGAGTTAGATGATGTGGCGGTGGGACCGGTGGTAGAGTACGATAGTGATATCGCAATCGGAGTTGGGAGCAGAACATGTTACGAGAACCAAATAAAAGATGTGATTTGCGACGTGTGATTGCAGCGGAGTACGTAGAGTTATCGCAATCGGCGTTGGAGTGGTAAGTGTTAATTGGAACCAAGTAAAATATGTTATTTGCGATGTGAAATGTAGCGGAGTATGGATAGTTATCACAATCGGTGTTTGGAGCAGTAAGTGTTAATGAGAACCAAGTAAAAGATGATATTTGTGACGTGCGATGTGGCAGAGTATGTAGAGTTATCGCAATCGGCGTTTGGAGCAGTAAGTGTCAAGTGGAACCAAATAAAAGATGTGATTTATGATTTACGATGTACGATAGTGGGAGGTTTGAGGAGCAAGGGTGGAGGTCGAATTCCAATGGTTTTTAAGTGTTTTACGTTAAAAATGGTAAGGCAACCGTGACTAATAAAAACAAAGGAATAAGGTGGGCTGAATGGTTTAAGTGTTTTTATGAATAAAATGGTGGGTGCAACAGTGAGAGTAAGTGAGAAAAAGAGGAAATGGAGGGCATAACAACAGTGTGCAGATTTTGAAGGTTCGTCCTAACCCACAAGCCTAGCTCTCTGAAACTTAAATCAATAAAATGAAATCAGTAGGCTCATTTCATAAAAGAATAGCCTCATACATTTCTAAAAGTTTGATCACTAAGTAAAATAATAAAAAGCCCAATAGCTTGCAACAAAGTTTTGACCCTTTCTAGCTCTAGCTTTGCTATATTTATTCTACAAGGCAGCTACCAACAACTCCCTAGAAAATAGTGATTGAGTCCACATGAATCCAAATAAACAAAGATTAAGTGCACTCCTATTTGAGTTGCTTGGCAGCCTCTTGAATTTGAATTGCTAGAGAGAATCCTTCGGGATCCTTTAGCTCCCTATATAATTCAAATTCCTGGAGAGAATCTTTGGGATCCTTTGGCTACCTTTGAGAGTTACGGAGGGTGGACGATCCTATATAATTTCTCCTTGCTTTCTCCTCCAAGTTTTTATGATAAAATCCTTATAAAATTATAAAAATTCATGATTTTTTTCACTCACCCTCATGTTAGCCAATCAAAGTATGTTAGCCTTAATCACCACCTGTACTAGCATCATAAAACAAAATAATAATAAAAATGCTAGAAAAAATATCTAAGAAGGCAAAAATGTGACCATGAGAGCCCAGATCTAGAATCTTGGCATCATCAAAGCTCCAAATTTCCATAGATCTGCATTTCCCTATTCGGCCAGCAGTCATATGTACATCATCTACTGAAGGGACAACACAGTATTTGCTTCCATCAACTCTCCAATTACGTAGTGCTTGTTGTAGCATGTTTGAAGGGTCATTCTAGGCCATCTCTTTGGCTAGATTACCTCATATTTTTTTACACTGTTGTAACTGAATCTTCTCCTATGAATAAAAAGGCTCAGCTATTGTATCTATATTTGTGTTGATCATCAACTTACATGTACATTTTCTGTGTTAAAAATATTGTGTTTGTGTATCAATGCATTATTCCATTTTGGGATATTACATTAACCCTTCCCTCACACATCTCCTTAGGATTTGATCAGCGCCTAGCTTGAAAATGTTTCCCCCAATCCATGTAAAAGGGGTGCTTTTTCTCATAATTATACTCCTCTCCCCGAATGAAAAATTAGGAGGGAGTCTCCCAACAGCCAAGTAGTTGGCTATATCAGCAAACCATGGTGATAGTGCTGATATAGAAAAGAGATGCTCATCTGGAAGCTGGTCATTCACCATTCCTTCTTCACCTGCAGGGAGAGCTAACCTAGGCAACAAATCTGCAACAACATTCTCCTTTCCAGTTTTATCAAAAATAGTCAAATCAAATTGTTGCAAAAGTAACAACCATCTAATTATCCTAGCATTAACATCTGGTTTGTTCATTAAATACTTGATGGTCACATTGTCAGTGTGAACAAAGGTTTGATATCCAGTTACATAATGCCTAAATTTGTTCAAATCATGGACAATGGCTAATATCTCCTTCTTAGTAACAGTATAATTCAGTTAGGCCTTGGACAAGTTCTTGCTGATGAAATAAATGGCATAAGGGATTTTTTCCTCTAATTGTCCTAATGCTACCCCTAAAGCTTTGTCAGATGCATTAATGTGGATGTGGAAAGGTAGAGTCCAATTTGGACCTCGGAGGATGGGGGCAGTAGTCAACTTTTCCTTAATGAGCTTGAAAGCCTCTTGACAAGGACCAAACGAAATAAACTCAGAATATTTGTCCAATAACCCCAATAATGGTGAAGCCATCTTGCTGAAATCTTTGATGAACCCTCTATAGTAACCATCTAAGCCTAAGAAAGTCCTGACATCTTTTTTATTTTGAGGAGCATGTACCATTTTGATGATATTGATTTTGTTCAAGTCTACCTGTATTCCTGCTTGGGATATGGAATGTCTTAATACAACCTCTTCTTTCTTCAAGAATTCACACTTTTCTGGGCTCAAGGAGAGATGAATCTCAATGCACCTTCTTAGTACTTTACCAAAATTGGAGAGAGCTTCTTGGAATTCATCCCCATATGGTGTGAAATCATCCATGTAGATTTCAATAGACTCATGGACTAACTCAGAAAATATGCTCAGGACAACTCTTTGGAAGATAGCTAGGGAGTTGCACAACCCAAAGGGTAGGACTCTATAAGAGAAGGTACCCCAAGGGCAGGTGAAAGTAGTATTATCCTGGTCTTCAGGGCTGATTTGAATCTGATTGTACCCACTAAACCCATCTAAGAAGGAAAAGAACTTCTTCCCCACAAGGCCATCCAGGACTTGGTCTATAAAGGGCAAAGGGAAATGGTCTTTCTTGGTGGCTTTGTTAAGTTCTCGATAGTCAACACAAATTTGCCACTTCCTATTCTTCTTTGGGTCTAGGAAAAGAGGATATACCCACTCACTGTTGGATATAGGATATATGAACCTTGCATCCAATAGTTTCTGCAACTCTTCTTTGACTATGTCCTTCAGAGCCAGGTTCATCCTTCTTTGGGGGTTGTCTCAAAGTCTTCTATCCTTATTTAATGTAAATATGATGTTTACACACTAAAGCATGCACCCCTTTCATGTCCTTGTAATCCCAAGAAAATTCATCTAGATTCTCTTTTAAAAGCTGGCACAACTACTTCTCTTCTTCATTCTAGAGGTTTGGGTTGATTTTCAGAGATCTAGATGGGCCAAACTCAATAGCCTTGGTGGATTCAGAGGTTGATTCAATTGAGTGCACTTCCATCCAAGGTTGGATTTCAGAGTCTTTGACTATGGTTTCAAGAGGAACGTTAATGGAGGACTCGTTTTGAATGGAATGGTCAGTGAGTTCATCTTCTTCAAGATGACCCCCTCTAAGAATAACATCAATGGTACACATAGGGGCAGTGTTATATAGCTCACATTCTTCATCGTTCAACCATATAAGGAGATCGTGATCAATGGAAGGATGGGTTGGAGGATATAACACTATAAGATCATGATCAATGCAAGGATGGGTTGGAGGACATAGTCATGTTTCCGGCTCGACAACTAATATAAGCATCTGCAGTGGCTAACCAACGTCTCCCTAAGATGAGAGGATAACCATTAAACTTTGTTTTTGGTTGCAAGACCAGGAAATCTATAGGATACTCCCAAGAGTCACATTAGGGGAATTTTGAGGTCTAAAATGGGCCTCCTAAGGAAATTATAAAATAATAGTGAAAATAATAAACTAATATTTGATTACATCATCAAATTTTAGAGGGAAAAAAGAAAAAAACTACTTTACAACTCGTATTTTCAACTTATCTCCTAATTTTCTTACACAATTTTCGAGTAGGAGTACTCGTTGGATGGAAAATTTAATTACTCGTCCAAGGAGTACCCATGTTGCATACTTTCGATGGACCCTGCTACACGAAAAATGAGAGATACATGAAAAACATGATTGCAATCTGGTTTTTTCATGTATTTCTCATTTTTCTTGTAGTAGGGTCCATCAAAAGTATGCAACATGGGTACTCCTTAGATGAGGAATTAAATTTTTCATCCAATGAGTAGTCCCGCTTGAAATTTGAGTAAAAAATTTGGGAGATAAGTTGAAAATACGAGTTGAAAAAGTAGTTTTATTATTTTATTATTTTTTAATCTTTTTACCCTTTTACATAAAAAATGGTGAATCATCCCCCATTGTTGACATCATCATCTTGAATCCTATTGGTTCTTATAAAGTTTATTTTGGTTGTAATTTTTTCTCAGGAGGCCTATTTTGGACCTAAAAATTCCCCTAATGATGGTAACCATAACATCCTCAACAATTCCTTCCGGATTTACTATGGAACGATCTACAAGTTGCAGAACTGTTGTGGTTTTCCTCAAAGCCCCTTGGAGATTAAGTTTAAACATAGTTTCCTTGGTCATGACATTAACGGCAGCCCCTATATCAATCTGAGTGTTGGGGACTATGACACCATCTACATGCACATCAACAATTGGACTATCAAAGTCCAGGTACTTTGGAAATATCACCCTTACCAGTATTAGGTTAGACAGTTGTCCTACCACATTGATGGTGGGGGTATCTCTCTTCCTTCTCCCAAGTTTCTTGAAGAACGTTTCTTTGATGAGCCTATTTTAGAGAGGGGCATCCTTAATGGCCTGGAGAAGTGGTATCTTTACACACAAATTTTCTAGTTCTCCCAAGAGTTCAGTCTCCTCTTGGGTGTTTTGACTAGGGTGGATGAAGCACTCAGGAAAAGGAGGTTGTTGGATCTAAGTGTTACTCTCTTCCTTTTCCTCCTCAACCTCTATAGGTGAAGATGGAAGATGGTTGTTTGGGAGTACTCTTCCCGACCTGCGATTAACCTCCCATATATCACAACATAAGTTGGATAGGATGTTTATCCACTCAGAGCATACTGTGACTATCTGTTGTTCAGGTTTGGATTGGGTTGTGCATGTATAGGTAGCCTAGGTGGAGCAGCATGAACAAGTTGAGATTGAGGTTGGGGTGGAGGCGTTAGAGCAGGTGGTTGATTGTGTTTAGGCCTCCACCCTTGGGATGGATTGTTCCACTGAAGCTGTTGTGGAACATATTGTTGAAATAGTTGATTCCTGGGTTGAGGATGATATAGAGGGCTGTAAGGCCAAGTAGGAGGTGTAGACCAGGATGGAGGAGTGGTGGTGTACGAAGGTTGCATGGGTGCACTGTTATTGTTGTAATAGTAAGAGTGAGGTGCACCTGTCATACCTTGTTGATATGGCAGAGGGCCTTGGGGCCTTCTCTGGGTGATGAAACAGAGTTTCTCCGACATTGCTTCCCCACCTTGATATACAGCCTTAATTCCAAGTAAGGAGGGATACTTTTCTGTGGCGTGATTCTCCTCACAAAATAAGAAACCTCTATGAAATTCAGTGGACATTCATTTGTTGGGTGCTTTTGGGTACATTTAGGACAAAATATGGTCAGGTATCTCTCTTCTTCCTCTTGGTTCCTTTTGACCTGCATTGTGTGAATTTGCAAAGCAAGGGTGTGCAACATGTCACTCTTGAAGTCCTCCAACATATTTCAAATCTCATGTTTGATGGAGCTTGAAGAGGAAGGGGTATTGGATGTACTTTGTCTAGCTTTGCCCTCCCCCCTAAACTCCCTAGAATGGTTCCAGAAGAAGATTTTGATTGTTTCGTAGGGTTGTTGGTAGATATCTCCTCCTAATAGCATATTCAATTTTTCTATCATCTCTTCTCTGATCACTCTAAGAAGTACAGGTTTAAGTGAGTCAGGATCAAGAGTACAGTTGGCTCTCTTATAGTTCAATTGAAACCTCTCTTCCTAGTCCTCTAAAGATTCATCTAGCCCTAGAGTCATCCTAAAGATCTCATCCTTAGTTTCCTTAGACCTATAGTAGTCTTTGTATTTGCTACTCAAGGTCTCTTCCATTTGTGCCCAGGTAGTGATGTTATCCCCAGGCAGACCCATGAACTAGTGTAAGGCTGCATCCTTAAGGGTGGATGGGAATAGCTTCAACTTCTTATCATTAGAGGTGTAGTCATAAGTCCTACAAACAACAACAAATTAAAACATGAATGTGTTAGGGTCCTCAGAGGTAAGTCCATGGAAGTGTTGAAGAGTTGAGGGGCTAATGTATTTCATCTTATTTTCCTCATCTGCCTCTCTTATGAGAAAGGCTCTCTGGATCCCAGCCATGGTTAAGACAGGTGAAGCAGGTCCCCCATTTGGACCAAGGTCTTCTTCTTCTTCCCCAATAGGTTCCTCAAAGTATTCATAAGGCTCTCCTATATGAATTTAAATCTCACCGCCACCAAAGAAGAGTGAAGGTTGTGTTATAGCATCATTTATCACCATTATATACATGGTGACTTATGCATTGGCCTTGGGCACCCCTTCCATTCAGACTTGGTCATGTTTGTCAAAAAAAATTATCTAAAAACCCATACACCATTCTGCCCAAAATTTTGCACGTATACACGCAAGTCCATATATAGAGAACCATGTATCCTATTTTAAACATTAAAAATATATATAATTTCCCTACTTTTGAGGCAGGGTTTACAGTTGTTCCTATATCTTAACTACCCCAGCTCGTGGCCTAATGATTCCCCAACTGAAAAAACTAATTTGAGGGAGTATAAAAAACCGTCAAGGGAATGGCCTAAGGGAAGAAGAGAAAGAATTATAGGTATTATACTCTGTTATAGCCCTATCCAAGTCTGATATTTCCCCTGTGCTTTCTGCACTTCCCAGATTTTTAGGAAACCCTTGTTTCCTTCAGATGCTCACTCATCCTATATGACATCCATTGTGCTCTATTCTTGGAAGAAGTTTTGCGAGGCTAGGGCTGGACAGACCCAGAGGACGGTATTCTCGAGGCTGTGGCATATTTCAAGTAATATTTCCACATTTGTTTACTATACATGTCATTAATAAAAGAAGTTTCATCTTGTTCTCGATGTTCACGTGTCATTTAACTCTTATACATGCGTAATGATCTTAAACAATTCATTTATTGTTATTTTTATGAGATTACGCATGCTTTTCACTAACATATAGAACATATATATGTTGTACAACTATGTTTTTGTCCTTTTTCTTTGTTTGTTTACAGATTCTGGACCACAAAGAGTTGCAGGGTGTTTGAACCCCACAGTATCTACTACAACCGAAGGATAAACGGGTAAGGTCTGCAACACTTAGTTTCTAGTTTTAAACATATAATTTGGTTAATTGTGTCCTTCTTGTGATGACATGCCCCTGATCTCTGAAGGTTTATCAACCCGAGACCTTAGGGTAACATTTCCCACAACAGAACTGGCGACTCTGCTGGGGATTACATCCGTGTAATTCCTAGTTTGGGTTATTTATTTTTCTTGTAGGTTCCCTGATAGGTTTATCACTTTTTACAATCTAGTAAGTCTTATTTAAATCAAACAGAAGACCTGGTCTCTTGATCAGGCTTGAATTTTTCTTTTTTCTTTATTTTTCTTTACATATGCTACTTATTCTTTGCGCAGTTGCATATACCTCCTATATCTTCCAAAATAACTCGCTTACACACGAGTTTTTTTGGTTACAGTCGCATATACATGCTTGTTGCATACTGCAAAACCACGTATGCCTGGAAAAATTTGAAAATTTGAATTTTTAACCTCTGTTGTTTTTTCTATTTATGTTGAACCATTCTTGTGGTGTCTTTAAGGTGTGTGGACTGTGTTTCTAGTGGTTGCATATCCATTTCTCTCTTGTTCTTGTGAAAACCTAGCCATTTGGTAAATTTCCTATTTTGTGTGATTGCAATTACGACTGTAGCACCAAGATCTCTTCCTGGAGTTCTTGGTTGTTTTTATCATTCATAACAGTGAGCCTCTGCTTGTTTGATCTTCTTGGCCTTATGCATTGCTTCGCTTTTGGTATTTTCCCTTTTTGACTACCTTGGTTTTCTTGATTTCTTGGACTAGCTTTGTAGTGAATCCTGAAGAATCCTTTCTTGGTTTTTTGAGTTTTGTTCACTAAAATATTGTGTTATTTTACTGAATCAATTGTTTCAGTTTTAGTTTCTTCTTGCTTGTTTGGGTATCGCTACGAAAGTAGCAGAGTTGGCTTGAGCACTTTGAAGCCCTTTTTGAGTCTCATTTTTCTTGGTTCAAATTATTGGGTAGTTTTATGCTTGTCTTCTTGAAATATTTTTCTTCCATTATACGTGAAAAGCCCAAATTACATTTCCGTAGCTTTTTCTTTGAGTTCATTTTTACGGTTTCTTCATATCTTTTGAATATTTTTCTTGGTTTCTAGTCTTTGGTTCTTGGCTTGGTTTTGAAGGAAGTATTTTCTTTATTTCTCTCTTTTGCATCAAGTGCGTTTTGGCATTTTAATGCATAGGAGTTCTGTTTGGAACTAGCCTTGTTTTTCTATTAAAATTTATCGAACCATCTTCTTTCTAGAGACTCTTTTCGCTTCTTTAAAGTTAGAAATCTTAGGATTTGCATGTCATTGGTAGTTTGCATTAAGTGCATTGAAGTATTTTAGTCTATTTCATAGTTTTTTGGATTGTGTAAAGTGTGAGTAACTAAAAATAAAAACAAAATTTTTTCTTACTTAGTTTCATAGAACCCATGCAAAGATCGCTTTTCATCGAAAGGAACTGTAGAAAATTTTGTTTCCCAACCCGGTTTTCAGTTTTCACCTTATTACTCCAAAATAATTAAATGCCCTTTCCCATATCCATACATTTAATAAACTGGAAAATAAATTTGCTGAAAACACAAATTCTGGAAATTTTCCAGAATGCTGAAAATGCAGAAATAAAATAACAGCAGTAACAAACAGTCATTCAACACATCATAACTCAGTATTTTTGGTCAAGGTGACCCTGGAAAAACTCCCTACAACTCTTGGGGAAAACCAGTTCGAAAGCTCCTTCTTATTTCTGGAAAAATGCTTTTTACAGTGATAGAAATATTCAGCAAAATAAATAATCAGCAAACAGACTTTTACAACTTATCTCTTTTTTCGTGCTTAACCACCGCCTCGGAAAACGCACAAACAGCAAAACAGGAACAGCAATAAATGCTGTACGGATTTCTCGATTTGCGTGCCCAGAAATCTGCAATAAATGCAGCTGTACGGCCACCTTGAAATCTGTGCCAAAACAACAATAAATGCTGCTGTACGGACCTCGAAAAACGTGCCAAAAATGCTACAAAACTCAGCTGTACGGAACAGCCACTAGCTGCCTCGATTTCTGTGCCAAATACTGCTGTACGGCTGCTGTACGGCCTGCTGTACGGCTGCTGTACGGCCCTGCTGTACGGCCTCCCTGCCTAGGAAACCGTGCAAAAAATCAGCCTGCTGTTTGCTAAATCTGCTGCACTTGTCTGCTGAAATGTCTTGCTGAAATGCTGCCTTGGAATGTGTGCCAAGCTGCTGCCTCCTTCTCCTCACTGCCCAGAAATCTCCCTTGCTCTCTTGCTCTCCTCCCAATCTGCTCATGAAAGAATGAATGACCTTTTCCTCATTTTCCTCCTTTAACCTAACCCTAAGTGACTTTTGGGAATCCCTAAATCCAATGGCTGAGATAGATTGAGATCTAGGGCTGAGATTAAATGCTCATTTAAATCTCACTTTCTATTTTTTAATTCACCCCACTTTAATAAAGACCCACTTAGTCATTTATTTCCAAAGTCACTTTTTCCTTTCTAATTTTATATTGACTTTATTAAAAGTCACTTTAAAATTAGACTTTAGTAACTTTATCACTTAAAGTCACTTTTAAATTAGATTTGACTTTATAACTTTATAAAGTCACTTTAGGAGAAAAATTAAATTCTTTTTGGACACTTTTCCCTAGGCCAAAGATCAAAGCCTTAGGGAACCACCTGTCCTCCGGTACCAAATTTCAACACTCCCTCTTACCGAGGAAGGTGTTCCTCACCACACCCATCTTGTCTCTGAAGTAGACATGTTTGCCCCGTGGTAAGGCTTTGGTAAGAATATCTGCAACCTGCTCATCAGTGGGAATATACTCAAGCTTCACAACTCCTTTCTGAACATAGTCTCTGATGAAATGATATTTGATCCTGATATGCTTTGACCTGTCATGAAATACTGGATTCTCCGTGAGTTTAATGCAACTCTGATTATCACAGTAAATCACTGAAGGTCTCAACGGCTGACCAAATAATCTAAACAACATCTTGCGAAGCCAGATGGCCTCACAACTAGCTAGACTGGCTGCCATATACTCTGCTTCCGCTGAACTCAATGCTACTGACTGCTGCTTCCGGCTGAACCATGACACCACTGCCGAACCCAACCCAAAACAGCACCCTGAAGTGCTTTTCCTATCAGAAGCACAACCTGCCCAATCAGAATCAGTGTAACCTGCCAATCTCACTCCATCCCCCTGCCCGTAGTCCAGACCATAATCCACTGTCCCCTGCAAGTATCGCAGAATGTGTTTTGCAGCCACCCAGTGAACCTTCCTAGGCTCACACATAAACTGACTCATCGTGTTGACTGCAAAACATGGTGTTGATCGCAAAACAAATATCTGGGTCTAGGTGTTGACCAAATACATCAAGGAACCAATCAAATAGCTCGTACAATGGGATCCACCAACTCGAAATCCGAAGCATGAAGCTTCTTCCAGTTGGTGATCGTTGGTGTCGACATGGGTCTACAATCCTCCATGTGGAATCTCCCAAGGATGTCCACAATATACTTCCCCTGCCCCAGGAAGAAATGCCCCTCCCCTTGCCACACCTCCAAACCCAAAAAGTAATGCATCAAGCCAATGTCCTTCATCTCAAACTTCGCCGCAAGATCTCTCTTGCAGTGCTCTATGAGTCTCTCTACACCCGTAATGACCAAGTCATCCACATACAGCACCAGAATGAGAGGCTCCTCACCTATCACAATATAGTAAAGGTTCGGATCTGCCTCACTCTTTGTGAAACCCATCTCCTGCAAGTATGTATCTATCCTGGAGTACCAAGCTCTGGGAGCTTGCTTCAGGCCATAAAGGGCCTTCTTCAGTCTGCACACATGGGACTCCTTCCCATGCACCTCAAAGCCCTGTGGCTGCTCAATGTACACCTCTTCCCTCTCACATGAGGAATGCAATGGTCTTTGATTCCGTCTAGAATCAGCCTCTTACCCTTGTTATTCTTTTTATTATATGCTGCCAACTGAGTAGCATCAGTAGGCACATTCACAGGGTTCTGTGTGGTATGCACCATAATGTCCCAGACTTCTGCCTCCTCAAAGATACTCTGCATTCTCTCCTTCTAAATGCTGTAGTTGGAATGCCCATCCAACCTATCCTCCACCCTCAGTCCCAATGACATCCTGCTGTCCTAAAACTGAAAAATAGCACTGCTGTGGTAAAGATAAAACTGCTGTTTGTGAAAAATCAGCTTGCTCGAATTTTCTGAGTGAAAAATCAGCAGGCTGTAATTTTCCTCCTTGCTGTCCCAAACTGCCCTTCAGCACTCAAGCTCTAATACCATGTAGAAAATTCTGTTTCCCACCCCGGTTTTCAGTTTTCACCTTATTACTCCAAAATAATTAAATGCCCTTTCCCATATCCATACATTTAATAAACTGGAAAATAAATTTGTTGAAAACACAAATTCTGGAAATTTTTCAGAATGCTGAAAATGCAGAAATAAAATAACACCAGTAACAAACAGTCATTCAACACATCATAACTCAGTAATTTTTGGTCAAGGTGACCCTGGAAAAACCCCCTACAACTCTTGGGGAAAACCAGTTCGAAAGCTCCTTCTTATTTCTGGAAAAATGATTTTTACAGTGATAGAAATATTCAGCAAAATAAATAATCAGCAAACAGACTTTTACAACTTATCTCTTTTTCGTGCTTAACCACCGCCTCGAAAAACGCACAAACAACAAAACAGGAACAGCAATAAATGCTGTACGGATTTCTCGATTTGCGTGCCCAGAAATCTGCAATAAATGCAGTTGTACGACCACCTTGAAATCTGTGCCCAAACAGCAATAAATGATGCTGTACGGACCTCGAAATTCGTGCCAAAATGCAGCAAAACTCTGTTGTACAGTACAGCCACTAGCTGCCTCGATTTCTGTGCCAAATACTGCTGTACGGCCTTGCTGTACGGCCTCCCTGCCTAGGAAACCGTGCAAAAATCAGCCTGCTGTTTGCTAAATCTGCTGCACTTGTCTGCTGAAATGTCTTGCTGAAATGCTGCCTTGGAATGTGTGCCAAGCTGCTGCCTCCTTCTCCTCACTGCCCAGAAATCTCCCTTGCTCTCTCGCTCTCCTTCTCCCAATCTGCTCATGAAAGAATGAATGACCTTTTCCTCCTTTTCCTCCTTTAACCTAACCCTAAGTGACTTTTGGGGAATCCCTAAATCCAATGGCTGAGATAGATTGAGATCTAGGGCCGAGATTAAATGCTCATTTAAATCTCACTTTCTATTTTTTAATTCACCCCACTTTAATAAAGACCCACTTAGTCATTTATTTCCAAAGTCACTTTTCCTTTCTAATTTTACATTGACTTTATTAAAGTCACTTTAAAATTAGACTTTAGTAACTTTATCACTTAAAGTCACTTTTAAATTAGGTTTGACTTTATAAAAATTATAAAGTCACTTTAGGAGAAAAATTAAATTCTTTTGGACACTTTTCCCTAGGCCAAAGATCAAAGCCTTAGGGAACCACCTGTCCTCCGGTACCAAATTTCAACACTCCCTCTAACCGAGGAAGGTGTTCCTCACCACACCCATCTTGTCTCTGAAGTAGACATGCTTGCCCCGTGGTAAGGCTTTGGTAAGAATATCTGCAACCTGCTCATCAGTGGGAATATACTCAAGCTTCACAGCCCCTTTCTGAACATAGTCTCTGATGAAATGATATTTGATCCCGATATGCTTTGACCTGTCATGAAATACTGGATTCTCCGTGAGTTTAATGCAACTCTGATTATCACAGTAAATCACTGAAGGTCTCAACGGCTGACCAAATAAGCCAAACAAAATCTTGCGAAGCCAGATGGCCTCACAACTAGCTAGACTGGCTGCCATATACTCTGCTTCTGCTGAACTCAATGCTACTGACTGCTGCTTTCGGCTGAACCATGACACCACTGTCGAACCCAACCCAAAACAACACCCTGAAGTGCTCTTCCTATCAGAAGCACAACCTGCCCAATCAGAATCAGTGTAACCTGCCAATCTCACTCCATCCCCCTGCCTGTAGTCCAGACCATAATCCACTGTCCCCTGCAAGTATCGCAAAATGTGTTTTGCAGCCACCCAGTGAACCTTCCTAGGCTCACACATAAACCGACTCATCGTGTTGACTGCAAAACAAATATCTGGTCTAGTGTTGACCAAATACATCAAGGAACCAATCAGCTGTCTGTACAATGTGGGATCCACCAACTCGGAATCCGAAGCATGAAGCTTCTTCCAGTTGGTGATCATCGGTGTCGACATGGTTTTACAATCCTCCATGTGGAATCTGCCAAGGATGTCCACAATATACTTCCCCTGCCCCAGGAAGAAATGCCCCTCCTCCTGCCACACCTCTAAACCCAAAAAGTAATGCATCAAGCCGATGTCCTTCATCTCAAACTCCGCCGCAAGATCTCTCTTGCAGTGCTCTATGAGTCTCTCTGCACCTGTAATGACCAAGTCATCCACATACAACACCAGAATGAGAGGCTCCTCACCTATCACAATATAGTAAAGGTTCTGATCTGCCTCACTCTTTGTGAAACCCATCCCCTGCAAGTATGTATCTATCCTGGAGTACCAAGCTCTGGGAGCTTGCTTCAGGCCATAAAGGGCCTTCTTCAATCTGCACACATGGGACTCCTTCCCATGCACCTCAAAGCCCTGTGGCTGCTCAATGTACACCTCTTCCCTCTCACATGAGGAATGCAATGGTCTTTGATTCCGTCTAGAATCAGCCTCTTACCCTTGTTGTTCTTTTTATTATATGTCGCCAACCGTCGAGGATGCTAACTATTGGTCTGGCTGTGGCTCCGAGTGGTATGCACCATAGTCACAACCGTACTTCTGCCTCCTCAAAGATACTCTGCATTCTCTCCTTCCAAATGCTGTAGTTGGAATGCCCATCCAACCTATCCTCCACCCTCACTCCCAATGACATCCTGCTGTCCTAAAACTGAAAAATAACACTGCTGTAGTAAAGGTAAAAATCTGCTGTTTGTGAAAAATCAGCTTGCTGGAATTTTCTGAGTGAAAAATCAGCAAGCTGTAATTTTCTTCCTTGCTGTCCCAAACTGCTCTTTCAGCACTCAAGCTCTGATACCATGTAGAAAATTTCTATTTCCCACCCCGGTTTTCAGTTTTCACCTTATTACTCCAAAATAATTAAATGCCCTTTCCCATATCCATACATTTAATAACTGGAAAATAAATTTTGCTGAAAACACAAATTCTGGAAATTTTTCAGAATGCTGTAAATGCAGAAATAAAATAATCAGCAGTAACAAACAGTCATTCAACACATCATAACTCAGAATTTTTTGGTCAAGGTGACCCTGGAAAAACCCCCTACAACTCTTGGGGAAAACCAGTTCGAAAGCTCCTTCTTATTTCTGAAAAATGCTTTTTACAGTGATAGAAATATTCAGCAAAATAAATAATCAGCAAACAGACTTTTACAATTTATCTCTTTTTCCGTGCTTAACCACCGCCTCGGAAAACGCACAAACAGCAAAACAGGAACAGCAATAAATGCTGTACGGATTTCTCGATTTGCGTGTTCTAACCGCAATAAATGCAATCGTACGGCATACCTTGAATTGTACAAAAGAGCAATAGAATGCCGCCGTACGTACCTGTCGTTTATGCCAAAAATGCCGCAAAACTTCCACAGAACGGCATGTACCACTAGCCGCCTCGATTTCTCGTGCCAAATACCGCCGTACGATCGTTGTAATGGCTCGGCCGTACGGCCCCGCCGTACGCCTTGCCGTACCGCCCTCCTTGCCTAGGAAACCGTGCAAAATCAGCCTCATTGTCATAACCTTCGCACTTGTCGTTGAAATGTTCCCGTCGAAATGCTGCCTTGGAATGTGTGCCAAGCTGCTGCCTCCTTCTCCTCACTGCCCATAAATCTCCCTTGCTCTCTTGCTCTCCTTCTCCCAATCTGCTCATGAAAGAATGAATGACCTTTTCCTCCTTTTCCTCCTTTAACCTAACCCTAAGTGACTTTTGGGGAATCCCTAAATCCAACGGCTGAGATAGATTGAGATCTAGGGCTGAGATTAAATGCTCATTTAAATCTCACTTTCTATTTTTTAATTCACCCCACTTTAATAAAGACCCACTTAGTCATTTATTTCCAAAGTCACTTTTCCTTTCTAATTTTACATCGACTTTATTAAAGTCACTTTAAAATTAGACTTTAGTAACTTTATCACTTAAAGTCACTTTTAAATTAGATTTGACTTTATAAAATTATAAAGTCACTTTAGGAGAAAAATTAAATTCTTTTGGACACTTTTCCCTAGGCCAAAGATCAAAGCCTTAGGGAACCACCTGTCCTCCGTACCAAATTTCAACACTCCCTCTTACCGAGGAAGGTGTTCCTCACCACACCCATCTTGTCTCTGAAGTAGACATGCTTGCCCCGTGGTAAGGCTTTGGTAAGAATATCTGCAACCTGCTCATCAGTGGGAATATACTCAAGCTTCACAACTCCTTTCTGAACATAGTCTCTGATGAAGTGATATTTGATCCCGATATGCTTTGACCTGTCATGAAATACTGGATTCTC
Organism: Pinus albicaulis; assembly: GCA_034641835.2. NCBI lineage: Eukaryota > Viridiplantae > Streptophyta > Pinopsida > Pinales > Pinaceae > Pinus > Pinus albicaulis. The sequence goes on along the minus strand of CM076584.1, from coordinate 1,691,698,938 downwards.
CGTGAGTTTAATGCAACTCCGATTATCACAGTAAATCACTGAAGGTCTCAACGGCTGACCAAATAAGCCAAACAACATCTTGCGAAGCCAGATGGCCTCACAACTAGCTAGACTCGCTGCCATATACTCTGCTTCCGCTGAACTCAATGCTACTGACTGCTGCTTTCGGCTGAACCATGACACAACTGCCGAACCCAACCCAAAACAGCACCCTAAAGTGCTCTTCCTATCAGAAGCACAACCTGCCCAATCAGAATCAGTGTAACCTGCCAATCTCACTCCATCCCCCTGCCTGTAGTCCAGACCATAATCCAATGTCCCCTGCAAGTACCGCAAAATGTGTTTTGCAGCCACCCAGTGAACCTTCCTAGGCTCACACATAAACTGACTCATCGTGTTGACTGCAAAACAAATATCTGGTCTAGTGTTGACCAAATACATCAAGGAACCAATCAGCTGTCTATACAATGTGGGATCCACCAACTCGAAATCCGAAGCATGAAGCTTCTTCCAGTTGGTGATCATCGGTGTCGACATGGGTCTACAATCCTCCATGTGGAATCTGCCAAGGATGTCCACAATATACTTCCCCTGTCCCAGGAAGAAATGCCCCTCCTCCCGCCACACCTCCAAACCCAAAAAGTAATGCATCAAGCCGATGTCCTTCATCTCAAACTCCGCCGCAAGATCTCTCTTGCAGTGCTCTATGAGTCTCTCTGCACCTATAATGACTAAGTCATCCACATACAACACTAGAATGAGAGGCTCCTCACCTATCACAATATAGTAAAGGTTCGGATCTGCCTCACTCTTTGTGAAACCCATCTTCTGCAAGTAAGTATCTATCCCGGAGTACCAAGCTCTGGGAGCTTGCTTCAGGCCATAAAGGGCCTTCTTCAGTCTGCACACATGGGACTCCTTCCCATGCACCTCAAAGCCCTGTGGCTGCTCAATGCACACCTCCTCCCTCTCACATGAGGAATGCAATGGTCTTTGGATTCCCTAGAATCCAGCTCCTCTTACCCTCGTTGTTCTTTTTATTATATGTCGCTAAATCGGAAAGTAGCATCGTAGGCACATTCACAAATGGTTCTGAGTGGTATGCACCATAATGTCTCGTACTTCTCGCCTCCTCAAAGATACTCGCATTCTCTCCTTCCGTCGTCGTAGTTGGAATGCCCATCCAACCTATCCTCCACCCTCGGGTCCCAATGACATCCTCGTCCTAAAACATATTATATCACCTTATGGTAAAGATAAAATCGTCGTTTGTGAAAAATCGCCCTTTGCCGGAATTTTCAGTGAAAAATCACAGTCTAAATTTTCCTCCTCGTCGTCCCAAACTTCCTTCAAAGACTCAAGCTCGATACCATTAGAAAAATTTCTGTTTCCCACCCCCGCTTTCGCCACCTTATTACTCCCAAATAATTAAATGCCCTTTCCCATATCCATACATTTAATAAACTGGAAAATAAATTTGCTGAAAACACAAATTCTGGAAATTTTTCAGAATGCTGAAAATGCAGAAATAAAATAACAGCAGTAACAAACAGTCATTCAACACATCATAACTCAATATTTTTGGTCAAGGTGACCCTGGAAAAACCCCCTACAACTCTTGGGGAAAACCAGTTCGAAAGCTCCTTCTTATTTCTGGAAAAATGCTTTTTACAGTGAGAGAAATATTCAGCAAAATAAAAATCAGCAAACAGACTTTTACAACTTATCTCTTTTTTCCGTGCTTAACCACCGCCTCGGAAAATGTACAAACATCAAAACAGGAATAGCAATAAATGCTGTACGGATTTCTTGATTTGCGTGCCCAGAAATCTGCAATAAATGCAGCTGTACGGCCACCTTGAAATCTGTGCCAAAACAACAATAAATGCTACTTTACGGACCTCGAAATTCGTGCCAAAAATGCTGCAAAACTCTGTTGTACGGTACAGCCACTAGCTGCCTCGATTTCTGTGCCAAATACTGCTGTACGGCTGCTGTACGGCTGCTGTACGGCCCTGCTGTATGGCCTTGCTGTACGGCCTCCCTGCCTAGGAAACCGTGCAAAAATCAGCCTGCTGTTTGCTAAATCTGCTGCACTTGTCTACTGAAATGTCTTGCTGAAATGCTACCTTGGAATGCGTGCCAAGCTGCTGCCTCCTTCTCCTCACTGCCCAAAAATCTCCCTTGCTCTCTTGCTCTCCTTCTCCCAATCTGCTCATGAAAGAATGAATGACCTTTTCCTCCTTTTCCTCCTTTAACCTAACCCTAAGTGACTTTTGGGGAATCCCCAAATCCAATGGCTGAAATAGATTGAGATCTAGGGCTGAGATTAAATGCTCATTTAAATCTCACTTTCTATTTTTTAATTCACCCCACTTTAATAAAGACCCACTTAGTCATTTATTTCCAAAGTCACTTTTTCCTTTCTAATTTTACATTGACTCTATTAAAAGTCACTTTAAAATTAGACTTTAGTAACTTTATCACTTAAAGTCACTTTTAAATTAGATTTAACTTTATAAAAATTATAAAGTTACTTTAGGAGAAAAATTAAATTCTTTTGGACACTTTTCCCTAGACCAAAGATCAAAGCCTTAGGGAACCACCTGTCCTCCGGTACCAAATTTCAACAGGAAGTTATTGCATTTGCATGTAACTAGGTTTTCATTGATTTCTTTAGTGTCAACAAACACCATCAGTTTCACTTTCGTATACCCTTGACTTAAGTAATAGCGAATTTAAAATCAAGCGCTATAATTAAAAGCAACTACAAGTTTTTTTATGATTGTTATTAATCATACATCAACTAGCTAGGTTGTAGGGCCTTGGAATAGGTGAGTGGAGAGTTAAATCTCCAAGGCCGCTCAAAATGTTAAGCATAGAAAGTTTATTAAAGAGTGAAATCCAACACCGTTAAGTGGACTGAGAAATCTCTCCTCCAAAGAGTCAAGCATGAGGGAGAGTGCAGGAAAAGAAGAGAGATACCCCCTCTCCTATTTGATGAATCTTGACCTAAGACCATTCCGCCAAGCTACCGATATGGATTGGTTCCCTTATTTTCCTCTCCTAGGGACCACACATGTGACTGCGGGTGGAATACCCATGGTACCTGAGACTGAAGTTGCATCACTTCCATCAGTACTTCTGGAGGGTTCCCTTGCAAAGCTTGGGGGCTTGCATCGACAAAGGTTGTTGTTAGGAGGTCAGCGTAACTATTTCGGTTACCTTTGCTAGTAGGCCTGTGGTGTAATTACCCGAGACTATTTTCGGAAGGTCCTATTATTTTGCTTTCTTGTATTTTTGTGTCTAGTCCTCATCACCCAGAGTGGAAATACCTGGTAGCTGCTTGGTTGGTTGTATCTTAGGAACTTTTTAGAGTGTGCTCTATGCTTCTAGATTTCCTAGCTTCTTATATTTTTTGAGTCTAAAATTAATCTCTTAAAGTGGTTGACCGATCGCCTCGTCGATCAAGGAGGCTTCGTGGGATTTCTCCTGCAAGTGTCAAGCCTTCTTCAAAAATGCGTAGGAGTAATTGATTGGGTGATTTTCACTCGATGGTTTCGAACGCAGGGGAGAGTGATACTCCGTCTGGGCTTGTTGTTTTTGTGGGTGGTCCTGGTGTTAGTGTCGGTTTAGAGAGGAGTGCTCCACTCATCTCTAGAGTTTTATTTCCAGCAGAAGAAGTCGAAGTAGACGAAGTTCGTCAGCCTCCTAAGTCTCTTCCATCTCCTCTTCCTGCTATTTTTCCTAATGTCCTTTTGTACATCGAGCCTGAGTCTCAGAGACCGGTTATTCCTTTTCCATCATATCCCTTTCTTTCAATGGCCACGACTGGGAACATAGTTTTGGCTTTGAGCACTGCAAGTGTTCATACTCCTCTTTCAGTTGAGGGAGGAGGAACTATTACTATATCGACAATCAATTCTAGGGTTGATGTGCTTGGCTCTGCTTCTATTCCATCTTCGAGTGGAAGCACCCAGGAACATGCTTCTCATTCTAGTCCCTTTTCTTATTGAATGCCCCCTAGTGGAATTCCTTCTTTCTCCTTTTTAGTTGTTTCAGCTATCTCCACACCCATACCTTCTATGGCTAGTGGGTCAACTTCTTTTCAGTGGTTCCCCTTTGGAAGTGGTCATATCCCTCATTCAAACCCTTCCTTTGTTGGAAATATGATGCAATATGTCGTACTTAATGGCAACCTACATGATGAAGTTGTTCTTGATGGAAACCTACTTGATGAGTTGCTTTTTGATAAGCAACATATGTGTTAAATATCTAAGAATGGTGTTTCTACAAGCCAATTCAGATGTGACAAAGAAAGAAATTCTAGTAAGTGCCAGAAAAATGAAACAAGAATTATTTCTCAATGTATACGCAGGTTTGATGAAGGCAACCTGCGTATGTTGGCAATGTATATGCTACTTTTATGAAGGTAACCCGCGTATACATCCAAAATTAGTATATACACAGTTTTTATGAAGAGAAGTAGCGTATACACGTAGATAAGTACAATCCAAGTCACGTATGCCTTTTGTGCTCTAAAATTATGATACCAAGGGGCATTACCATGGTATTAGCCCACAGTATTAAGCGTTGTGTCTTCTATTTGATTTCATCCAAGAATACCATTGACATTTGTGTGGTTCTGACTCATGGTATTGGTAATGGCTAAATCTATATAAGGAGAAGAAGATCATAGTGCAAAGTGTGCATGTGTAAGGGTTGTTACTGAATACTTTTCTCTGAGTAATATCTACATGGGATAAACTCTGTTTTAATTGATAGATCTGAATCTATGATGCACCCATGGATATAATGATGGTTCAGGATCTCTAGACCTTAAATTACGATGCTCCTGTATGATCCATTGAAGAGATGATTAGATCTATGATCTGGCACATCCTTGCTGAAATAAAGTGAAGAAATCTGGGTAAGTTCTATAGATCTGAAACAATCTGTAAATTTATTATTCACAGATCTATACACTAGTTCATCTTGGTAAAAGCACATATATATGTGGATTTGTCTCAGAAAAGGCGTTTATGGCAGTCAGGGTTTTCTGAAGCTTATTGCAGAGGTTATCTGTTTATTCCTGTTCTATTTCTATTGTCTTTCAATGAAGTCTTCACGTAGATCTGGGTTTCTTGAATATTGTACATGCTGCTAAGATGAATATGTACAAATATGATCAATGAGTGAGTAAATATGGTTAATGATGACTAACTTTTTAAGGGTTCTGCATTTCTAAAAATATTTCTGACTGAAAGTCTCAGGTCTGGATCTGAGACTGATCACATTCTGAAAAATAGTATTCACAGATCTATATGCAATTTTGTGTGAAGGAAAATGTTTATACACACATGTTCAGTGAAGAAAAATAGCGTATGCATTTTAAGATGATGAATGTTCAAGGTTAAGTTTGATTTTGCATATTGATTCTTGTTAAACACACACATGGTGTATGAGGAAAGATAAACACACACATAGAAAGATAGGCATTCGTTGCTTCTCTATTACATATAGATGTACATTTATACTACATTAATTTGAATCTTGGATTCATCTTCCAAGGTCACTTGGACTCCTTTGTGACTCTTCGTCTTCCACACCTACCCATAGAGGATTAAGTGTCCAACACTCCCCCCCTTAATCCGAATGGGTATGTGTGAGTCTAAGAAGAGAGTTGTAATAAAAATCTACAAAATATGCATGGGAGAACTTAGGTTGAATCATCTCTCTGAAATGTTGGCTTAAAGACGTGGTTTAAGGATGACCACCAACAATGGAACGCAACACTTATTGCAGTTCCCGAAACTCTTCCAAAACTGGAAAGAAGCTAAGGGCTTCTGCTAGAGGAATTGTCCCTCATATTTGAAAAGGGAGACCTTCAACCTAAAAGAAGGGAAGTCTACAACCTGTGATGGTTTAAGGATGACCACCAACATTGGAGTGCTTGATGCAATTCTTGGAACTCAACCAAAACTGGCAAGAAGCTGAAGTCTTCTGCTAAAGGAAGTGCTCTGAATTATTTGAAGAGGAAGAATATGAACCTCACATGGATGGTTTAAGGTTGTCCATCAATCAAAGGCATGCTCATGGGCATCTGTGTCTCTGGCTACAACTCCGAATCCTGAATGACGAATTGTGGCTCAGGCTTGCTTGAATTGCTATGTCTCTGGCTACAACTCTGAATATGGAATGAGAGATTATGGCTCGGGCTCGCTTGATGTAACTTTGAAGCTTGTAGATGACCACCATTTTCCCCTTTGTTAGGTTCAAGGTGAGATGATGGCGAAAACTCAACTGCAAGTTTGTTCAATATTCGAGAACAAGTTCTGCTATGCAACTTAAAAATATTCTTGGCTGTTGATTCCCATTGCCAAGAAGCAATCCATCCAAGTTGAATCTTTGTTCTTGCAGAAGGCTTGTTCATGAAGCATCTGTGTGAAGAATGGCTGTGTCGACCACAGTGCTTGCATGGATGAAGATCAAAAGAGTGATATTTCATATGGCCAACTCGATCACAGTGTTGGTATTTCACAATCTATTATTGTTGTGGAAGTGGAGCAGGATTTGGAACAACTGTAGGTGAACTGTCATAAGGAAATCTGACACTTTGAAATTTGTTGGGCTTGGAGTAGTTCGGAATATGAAAGGACAACTCCTTGTCATATCCAAGACCAGTTATGTGCTTGTTGTGGACAAGATATTCCCAAGGTCTAATGATGGGCTTGGGAAGTGCAGACTAAATTAATGCATCTGCATGTAAATCTACTCTTATACATGGAACTGAATGTGATTCGATTGCAACTTTATATTCTTGCTACTGATGATAGTCCTTCTCAATTTTCTGAACAGAAACAGGTTCAGAATGATGACTCTTTTGCTGAAGTTCATCTTGCTGAAGCTGAGACTCCAACTGCAAAAAACTCAATCCTTTCTTATGCATCTTGCAAGCAAGTTTGAATATTAAAAAGAGCATTCTTGCTCATTTTTACCATATCATGAACGCTGGAATGAATGAGGTTATTCAACAATTATAATGCATCATTGATTTTAGCCATTTTTTCAACAACTGAAAGTTACACTTCAAACACTGATTGAAATTATGAATGAAGAAGCAATATCCACTCTCAATGTTAGTACAATACAATATCACTGCAAATATTTTGTAAATGTGCAGCAAAAAACACTGTGCAATAACCCTTTAAGGTAGATGATTTCTCTCTTATTCAAAGAACTATTTTACACCAACAACTCTAATTCAACAAAAAGATATTCACAAGCTTGGATGCTTCACTATCGATTAGAAGATGGTCTTGAGCTTGCTATATTACCTCACAATAAAGAGGAAGGCAAAAACTACGAGTAAGTTTTATGATGCCACCAATTTTGAAAATGATGACCAATTTTCAACATTTGCCTTCACATCTTTCAGAGAGTCGCCCTTATAGACATATCACAAATCTTGGTCACGTTTTCATATATAGAAAATCCATATATACATCTGCTCATATACCATCTCCTCTCTCTCTCTTCTTTGTCTTTTTTTTTTTTTTTTTTTTAATTAAAAAACTTAAATTGAAACTTTACACCATTATTTAACCACCAAAAAAATAATTCATATGCCCTCCACCCAACATATAAAAAACAACAACCATGCCGAATTCAAAACATATTATGCTTCGGTGCAACACATCATATGGTCTTCAAAAATTTGAGCTCAAAGTAAGAAGTTGATAACGCATATAATACATACCATACTCAATTCAATGTATGAGATGACTTTAGGTTCGACACACTTTACGCAGAGGTCTCAACGAATTTTTACACATCATTCAACTCAGAGATACCACTGAGAGAGATTGGACTGCGACTTCAAAATCTTATGTCATCCCACTGCAGTGCATGACACTTCCATTTTGAATCCACAGAGTTCTCCAAAATACAATGTCGTAGATCCCCAAGACTTGTGTTTCAAACAGGACAGGATAAAGGACTCCTTCAGAAAATATCACAGTGGCATCGAATTGCATGACATGGTGGAAGATATTAAAAGTGGAGAGGGGAGGGCCGCCGACGGGAGAGAGGAGAGGGACTGCGTGTAGGGGAGGGGAAGCGTCGAGGGAGGGAGAGGAGGTGAGGGGATGGGGTATTTGAAGCAGCGTGAGGGCGAACAGCCAGAGGGTAGTGAGAAGCAGTGGGCAAGAGTTGGATGAGTGTTTCCGAATTCTCCAAGTCCGGGCTCCTTTCCTTTACTTAGTTTTTCAATTAAAAAATATGTTGAAGAGTTGGTTGAAATCGATATATTTGCTACAAGGGATCTGAGGCACTTACTGATTTTGGATTAAGCAGACTGCATCTACTTTTCCAGATGTCGAGGTCACTTGGTAGGTCTTCAAGCGTTGTCTATGATTCTACGATTCTTACCTAGTCCCTTGAATAATCCTTTTGTTCCACTCAGTTCCCATATCTATCTGAAATCTTCAAACTACAGAGAATGAAGGCAAGATCTGAGGAGGCGGTGAAATCTTGAAGAGAGATGAGGACAAAGGGTAACCGAAGTAAAGAAAATAGACTTCCTGTTGTTGCACAATGCACAACAGGGGCAAGATTTCTGCAGAACAGGGCATAATGGATGAGGGTCGTAAGGGGGGTAGTAATGTAGTAAGGGAGCAGAAAGTATAAGTCCGCGGTGAGGGAGACCTGCAAGTGCGAGGGAGGGAGGATAGGTCGGAGTTAGATGAACCATATCAATTATGCATGGTGCCACAACAGTCGACTCCACAATAGCAATGTATGACTGATGGGAAAGGTGAAAACACCATTGCATTCGTAAAAGGAGAGCGGTGGTAGAGTATGAGTTCCATGAGAAAAACGAGGAGAAGGTTGAGGATTTAACAAGACTCAACGTTAAAATTAAAATAGGTTGCTACACCACAACTCCACTACACCGGTTCTAGCTCTCTATTATGGATTTTACGTCACAACTACATGTTAAATACTAAATAGGTGTGGTAGCAGTGATTGAAGGTTTGAATGGTAGAAGCGTGGTAGCCAGAATAACAGGCTTAAAATAACAGGAGCAGAGCATAGGAATTAACGCTGAGTATGAGAGATTTAAAATTTTCGTTATTTTGAGAATGTAGACAACACAAAGAATGTAGCTAGAATTTAGCTGATTTGAGCAGGCCAGCAATCGCCCACTCTGATACCATGTTAAAAACACACATGGTGTATGAGGAAAGATAAACACACACATAGAAAGATAGGCATTCGTTGCTTGTCTATTAAAAATAGATGTACATTTATATTACATTAATGTTACTCTTGGATTCATCTTCCAAGGTCACTTGGACTCCTTTGTGACTCTTCGTCTTCCACACCTACCCATAGAGGATTAGGTGTTCAACAGTTCTGAAGTTTGGGTTATTACTGAGTTCTGGTTACAGTGGTCTCACTATTCTCATTGAAGTATTGGATGAAGGTTATTATTATTGTTCGTATGAAGAATTGCGCTGAAGCTGTGTGATCCAGTGTGAAAATTGATGAAATGTGGTCTGCAGTGGTTCTGAGGGTTAAAGCCTTTAGTGTGAAAGTAGAAGCTTCCTGCCAGTAGAAGCTAGTGTTTTGTTCAGCGGGTTGAAGCTCCCTTCCAGTAGTGGATGGTAAACAAGTTCAGGGGGTTTTAGCTCCCTTCCAGTAGCAAATGGAAAATGAGAGAAGGTTGTAGCCTTCTGTAGGTAGATGCTTACGTACTGATATGAGTATGCATTAGTACAAAATTGAAAAAATGTTTCCATATTATAAATATTGAAGATACAGACAACAACAGAGGTGGTTTTCTCCCGCATTGGGTTTCCACCTTAAATCTTGTTGTTCATGTGTGATGCTCTTATGTGATGATTTATTCTAATGTTACTGCACATATTTACTACTTAATTAACTAATGCCTAACTGATAAGTTGAAGTTAAAGTTTTTTTTTGAAAGTTTATCTATCTTTAAATTTATCTCAGTATACACAAGTTTATGTTGATATATACGCGTGCATACACGATTTGGGTTCATTAAATTCACATATGGAATTCAGTAAAGAAAAATTTAAAATTATCAGTAAGCTTTAAATACTGATTTACCCACCCCTCTTAGTATTTTTCCCAACAATTGGTACCAGAGCAGGTCCTTCTAAAGAAGCTTAATCGCTAGAAGGAAGATTAACTAAGATGAGCAATCAAGATGGGACAACATCTATCAGGCCTCCTCTCTTCAAAAGAAACAATTTAATATTCTGGAACACAAGGAAAAGATCCTATCTTCAGTCCCTTGGAGAAGATGTAAGGGCTATAGTTGAAGGAGGTTATAAATATCCGGCTTAAGTTCCAACAGATGCAGTAGCAAGAAAAAAACTATGAAACCAATGCAAATGTGGTCAATGCATTATTGGGAAGTTTGACTGAATCAGAATTCGTCAAAGTCATGCAGGTGAATACAACAAAGGAGATATGGGACAAAATCATTCTAAGCTATGAAGGTGATACCAAGGTAAAAAGTGCTAAATGTCAAACTCTCAAAATTCAATATGAAACACTCAAAATGCATAATGAACAAAGCATTGCCAATTTCTTTTTACGTCTAGATGATTTTGTAAATCTTATGAGAAATCTGAGTGAAACCATAACTGACACTACTCTGGTAGAAAATGTTTTAAGATCTCTAACTCCCTAATTCGAATCAAAAGTTTCTGCTATTGAAGAAAAGAAGGATCTTGAAAACCTTACTATTGTTCGACTTCATGGGATTCTGACTGCTTGTGAAATGAGAAAAGGAGGTCCATCTGAAGTCAAAGAAGTTGTCCTCAGAGCTACTGCAAAAGGAAAGGAGGTAGAAGAACAAGAAGGATCGAGGTATGTTTCAGAATAAGATGAGATAAATTTTGTAAAGAATCTACAACTTGGCACTGGAAGGTTTAGAGGTAAGCTTCCTTTTAAATGTTTTTCTTGTGGAAGAGTTGGTCATTATGCTGCTAAATGTCCCCATAAAGATAGTCATGAAAAGGGAAAGGAAGTGGCAAGAGGAAATAAGAAACGGTTTATCAATAGAAAAAGCTATTACACTCATGAAGGTAGTGATGGTTTATCAAACAGTGAAGAAGGTGAATCTGATCAAGATGCTAGACTACTCATGGCTTTTGAAAAGGACTCTAGTGAGGCTAAAGATACTTTTATGGATGCATTAGATGAAAATGATTTTCTTGAAGAAATAAATCATCTCAAAATATGTTTGGAAGAAAACAAAATTTCCATAGATACTCTAAAGAATCAGCTTATAGAAAAGGAGAAGCACAATGAGAAATTAGAATGTGAAATAGTAAGTCTAAGAAATGAAATTGAGAAAATGAAAAATTTAAATCTTAGATTTGCTAAAGGATCTGAAACCTTAGATGAAATTATGAAGGTACAATGCTCTCATATTATAAAGATAGGTCTTAGATATATCGGAGAATCCTCTCATTCTTCAGCACCAAGCTATCTAAATGCAGCTAAAGCTAGCCTACAACATTATGTCACTGATGAAAAGGACAAAGAAACTTCACAGGTAAAACATGACCACTTTAATACAAGAAAGAACATTAGCAGAAATATCAATCAGCAGGTAAACACATAGAAGTTTTCATGATCGTAGAAATTTCTTCTTTAATGGACAATGTTTCTCATGTCATAATTTTGGTCATAAAGCTGCTCAATGTGTTGCATACAAAACCATCATGACCAGAGAAGCAAGAAAGCAAAGAAATGAGAATGGAATAAAGAAGAATACTTATAACAAATTTTCTCCTCTTCAAAATGAAATTGAATGTGCTTATTGTAATAACTTTGGTCATTGATAATATGAATGTTGGAGTAAACTTCAGCCAAAAGAGCATATACCTTTAAATCCCAAGTTATGGAGAAAGAAGGGCTTACAAGTTGATAGCTGTGGCATAGCGTTATTTGAAGAAGTGGAAAAAATTCAATGGTAAATTGATAGCAGATGCTCAAAACACATGACAGGTGATAGAAATAAAATCCTCTCATACAATGCTCTAGAGAAAGAAAAGAATGTTACCTTTGGAAATTACTCTCCTACTATCATTCAAGTAAAAGGTTATGTTTTTCTAAAAGAAAAGGCGAAAGCGAACAATGTTATGTATGTGGATGGATTAAAGCATAATATTTTGAGTGAGTCAAATGTGTGATCAAGGAAATGAGGTTGTCTTTAGTTCAAAAGAATATGTGGCTACCGCATCATGTTGCACACAACTCCTTTGGATAATGCAGACTCTACAAGACATTCAAATCAAATTTTCACCTGCTATCTCCATTTTATGTGATAATACAAGTGCCATTAGTATTTTAAAGAACCCTGTTATGAATTCCAAGACCAACCACATTCCTATCAAGTATCACTTCCTACGTGAGCAAGTGCTTGAACAAAAGGTTAAATTGGAGTATGTTCCCTCCAAAGATCAAGTTGCTGATATATTTACCAAACCTCTTCCTAGGGAAGCATTCGAATATCTCAGACAGAAGCTGGGAGTTGTCTCTGCCTCGCTGATCAAATCTTCTTGATTTTAGAAGTCTAAATTCGATATGCTGGTTTCATAAAGGTGAATAGCGTATATATGCGAGTTTCTTGGCATAAAACCGTGTATTGGTTTTGCTGACAGAAATTCTCTGGGTTAGGGTTCAGAATAGTTGTGGTGCTGCTGGGTAATCTCTGTTGTTGTTCAAGTATTCATATTTCTATATCATTCTATGATATTTATCTCCTTGATGGAGATTCTTTGATGAATTGGTTGTTGAAGGTGTTCAGGATGCAAAAGCTTAGGGGGAGCACCTACCTTGTGGAAAAGGATTCATTGTTGGCATTCTGATTGGTTGTTGTGTTATGTTCTCATGTTTAAGATTCTCTGGTTTTGGTTATAAATTTTCATATCTGTAATTTTATGAAAAGGTCATGTTGGGACCTATGATGTAAAATTGTTATATTCAGTGATGTAAGGACTTGTTCAAATTTGTAAACCCACTTGGTTGCGAAGTTGAGTCAAATATGTAATTCCACTTGGTTGGATCATTGATGTAGGTATGAGTCCTTGGTTATAGGAAAGGTCATACTTGGTTGAGTTATAGAGTCATGTACTTCATTGAAAAATATGTTTGAAGATTAAGCATGAACTCAGGGGGAGCATGGTCAATATAGTGCACATCAGATTTCTAGAACTCTTTTTTATACAAGGAAAGGGAAACCTTGTTTTGGTATTGATATTCCCTTTGCGCTTGATGTCAAAGGAGGAGAGTATTTTGGTGTTGGAATAATGGTTATGATTAATGTATTTATATGTTGTGGTAATCAAATACCATCATGGTTTCCATCAAGTCCAAAGGGGGAGATTGTTGGCAATCTGATGCAATATTTTGTCCTCGATGGCAACCCACTTGATGAAGTTTTCCTTGATGGAAAACTACTTGATGAGTTTGCTTTTGATAATCAACCTGTGTTAAAGATGTAAAAATGATGTTTCTACAGGCCAGTTCAGATGTGACAGAGAAAGGAATTGTAGTAAGTGCTAGAGAAATGAAACAAGAATTATTTATCAATGTATACATAGGTTTGATGAAGGCAACCCACGTATGTAGGAAATGCATACGCTACTTTTATGAAGGCAACCCGCATATACATCCGGAATTAGTATATACATAGTTTTTATGAAGAGAAGTCACGTATACATGCAGATAAGTATGATCCAAGTCGCGTATGCCTTTTGCGCTCTAAAATTATGATACAAGGGACATTACCATGGTATTAGCCCACAGTATTGAGAATTGTGTCGTCTATTTGATTCTGTCCAAGAATAGCATCGAAAGTTGTGTGGTTTTGACTCATGATATTGGTAATGGCTAAATCTATATAAGGAGAAGAAGATCATAGTGGAAAGTGTGCATGTGTAAGGGTTTTTTCTGAATACTTTTCTCTGAGGTATATCTGCATGGGATAACCTCTGTTTTAATTGATAGATCTGAATCTATGATGCACCCATGGATACAATGATGGTTTAGGATCTGTAGACTTGAAATGACTATTCTCTTGTATGATCCATTGAAGAGATGGTTAGATCTATGATCTGGTGCATGCTTACTGAAATAAATTGAAGAAATCCGGGTAAGTTTTATAGATCTGAAACAATCTGAAGATTTATTATTCATAGATCTATATGCTAGTTCATCTTGGTAAAAGCACGTATATCTACAGCTTTGTCTCAGAAAAGGTGCATATGGTAGTCAGGGTTTTCTGAAGCTTATTGCAGAGGTTATTTGTTTATTCTTGTTATATTTCTATTGTCTGTCAATCAAGTCTTCACGTATATTTGGGTTGCTTGAATACTATACATGATGTTAAGTTGAATATGTACAAATACGGTCAATGAGTGAGTAAATATGGTTAATGATGACTGATTGTTTAAGGGTTCTGCATTTCTGAAAATATGTTTGACTGAAAGCCTCAAATCTAGATCTGAGACCGATCACATTCTGAAAAACAGTATTCACAGATCTATACGCAGGTTGGTGTGAAGAAAAATGCGTATACACGCGAGTTGAGTGAAGCAAAATAGCATATGCATTTTAAGATGATGAATTTTCAGGGTTAAGTTTGATTTTGCATATTTATTCTAAAGTCTGGGTTATTACTGAGTTCTGGTTATAGTGGTCTCACTATTCTCATTGAAGTATTGGGTGAAGGTTATTATTAATGTTCTTATGAAGAGTTGTGTTGAAGCTATGTGATCCAGTGTGAAAATTGATGAAACATGGTCTATAGTGGTTATGAGGGTTGAAGCCTTCAGTGTCGAAGTAGAAGCTTCCTGCCAGTAGAAGCTGGTGTTTTTTTCAGGGGGTTGAAGCTCCCTTCCAGTAGTGATTGGTAAATGAGTTTAGGGGGTTGTAGCTCCCTTCCCGTAGCAGCTGGAAAATGAGAGAAGGTTGCAGCCTTCTGCAGGTAGATGCCTGCATACTGATATGAGTCTGCATCAGTGCAAAATTGTAAACAGTTTTCCATATAGTAAATATTGAAGATAGAGACGACAACATCGGTTTTTTTCTCCTGAATTGGGTTTCCAACTTAAATCTTGGTGTTCATGTTTGATTCTCTTATGTGATGATTTATTCTGATGTTACTTCACATATTTAATGCTTAACTAACTATTGCCTAAGTGATAAGCTGAAGTGTAAAAGTTTGTTTCTGAAAGTTTATCTATCTTTAAAGTTATCTTAGTATACACAAGTTTCTGTTGGTATATACACGTGCATACGCGAGTTGGGTTCGTTAAAGTCATGTATGGAATTCAGTAAAGAAAAAGTTAAAATTATTAGTAAGCTTTAAAAACTAATTCACCTCCCCCTCTCAGTATTTTTCCCAACATCCTTAGGATCCATGCCTTTCACCTCTCAGAATCAAGGTTTCAATCCTTTTTCTAGAGGCCAGCTCTAATGTCTTTTGTTAGGGGAATTTTGAGGTCTAAAATGGGCCTCCTAAGGAAATAATAAAATAATAGCTAAATCAATAAAATAATATTTATGAATTTTCAATTCACTTTTTGCACCACAATCCATGTAACCATAGTTAAATTCAATTCAAAAGTTGTACAAAAATAAAATTAATAAAAAAATTGTATTGATGTGACTATAAATAAGAATGAGATTTTCAAGAAAAAGTCATTATCATTGAACAACTAATGCATTTGTCCTTTGTACTTAAATAACTTAAAATAAAATATAAATATAAATTTATAAATTCTTAATTATATTATATGCTATTAATTAAAATTTATATTATTTAAATTGTATAATAACATGTAATTAATATACCATATAAAAATAATATAATATAATATAATAAATATATAGGGATATGCATTGTTTCTTTCAAGAAATATGAAATGACAATAATATTTTTTTATTCAAAAAGTGTGAAACGACATTTATTATGAGTACTTTACTTTATGACTTTAAAAGTACTTAGAGCACTACCATGGTTAACCATGA
This sequence comes from Pinus albicaulis, assembly GCA_034641835.2. Classification (NCBI taxonomy): domain Eukaryota; kingdom Viridiplantae; phylum Streptophyta; class Pinopsida; order Pinales; family Pinaceae; genus Pinus; species Pinus albicaulis. The sequence continues at coordinate 1,691,682,858 of CM076584.1, read as the reverse complement.
GTTTCTATCCACCATTGAGAATGTGACAAGTAAGTATCTTTAACTCAAATAATGCTACCTCAACCATTAGGGATGATGTCATCTCCTAAAATGTGATTGGTTCTCATAAAGTGAATTTTGATTGTACCTTCTCCTTAGGAGGCCCATTTTAGATCTCAAAATTCCCCTAATGATAGGATCAAACCCTTCTTTTACAGCATTGAGAGTAGGGAGTCACTTTTTCGCTGGTTAGCAAGGGAATGTTCCTTTCCCTTCATCATGTGCTCCACAAGCTTTTTCTCCATTTTCTAATACTTGGAACCCTTACCAAGAGGTTTATTCTTCATTCAATACCTCAGTTGGAGGGAATGTTCCTGTATATAGTAACTCTATGTTGGGAGGGGTTCATTCTCCGAATGCTGGGTCAAAAGGATTTTCTTATGGCCCAAAATTTTCTATGAACAAAATGTAGAAACCTTTTGCCTCAACAAATTAAAGTTATTCTTTTCAGAATGTGTGGAATCCTTTCTATGGGGGATGGAATTCCCAGGCTCCTCCACGCTTACCATTTCTGGAAACTTTAAACTTGTCAGATCTATCAAAATTGACTAATGATATGATTCGGTATAGTCCAAGTTGGCCTTCAATCCCCACCAAACTGCCCTCAAAAATTCCAAATTTTGAAGGGAAGACTGGTGAGGATCCGACAGATCATATCACCACTTTCCATTTATGGTGTTCATCAAACTCCCTTATCGACGATTCGATTAGGTTGAGATTATTTCAATGAACCTTAACTGGAAATGCAGCCAAATGTTACATCGAGCTGACTAGGGGAAGTTTTTCTACTTTTGGAGAGTTGGCTACCATGTTCTTAAACCATTTTTAGTTGCATGTCCATTATGACGTCAAGACTGACCTCCTAGCCAATTTTTCAGCCAGACAAAGCAACTTACATCTCTGATCACATTCGGGAATGGCGAAGAAGGAAGAGGCTTATCAAAGTCCAAATCCAAAATTAATTCCTTGAATGGTTTTTGAAATCTTTACAGCCAAAAATTTCAAAGGACGTATCCCTAGCAGGGGTATTTTTGGAAGAGCATGCTATTTTTAGGGTTCAACAGCTAGAGCTGATTTATTCTCAGTCTAGAGTCATTAAGAGAATTTTTCCAGATGCTCTTCACTCCAAATTATAGTTACCAAAGCTAAACCTGGTCCTCATGGTGATGGGCTTATCGGTTCGATCGATAGTGGTACGACTAACCTGCTAAGTCAATTGCAACAGTTGTCTATACAATCTTCTCCTTCTCGTCAGGCTGTGCCTTCAAGGTCAACTCCTTCTCAACTGTTGGAAATTAATGTTGTTCAAACTTCCAATCCCAAGGAAATAAAAAATCTGATGGGAAGAAGAAGGGACAAAATAACAAGAAAATGGAGAAGGATGGGAAGGGGAATGCAAACAAATCCAATGATCATGTTGGAGAGGGTAATAAGGATAAAAAGATAGTTAAGTTTCAATGCAAGTTGTGCACTAGAGACCATCTTATGCACCTCTGCCCTAAAATTCAAGATGCTCAATGCTTGTTAGCTCAGTAAGGTTCTTCTAGTTCCCAGGCTGCAACAATTACTTGCTAGCACGAATGCAAATACTAGGGCTCCCTCTGAGGGCGGCGAGGAAGGGGAAAATACATCAAACATATACATGATGAGTGCTCACGGAGATATCACTACGAGATCTCGTGATTATGGCAAAACTGAGTCTTCAAAAGCTAAGGGTGCTCCTAATAGTGCTAAGCCACTCCACATAGAGAGGCTTGTAGTTGAGCCTATACCTTGGATGCCGAAAGGGTCTACAAAGTGTATGATGATCAATCCTAATTCCAAGGCTTCCCATAACTACTCGATTGTAGAAGATCTGGCTCAAAGTCCTTGTGCCATGTCTGCGTTAGAGGTGCTCTAGTCGTGTCCTTCACAAAGGAGTGCATTTCTCACTGCCATTGGGGCTGTTGATCCAAAGAATTCTCTGATTATCACATTTCATATGTCAACTTTTAAAAAGAGACTTTCTCATCATATGGATTTCCATATTAGGTCAACATGTCAGAAATTTAATATTTTTCAAACAGTTGTTGATGAGGGCGCTTCCAGGTGTGTAATGTCTCTTACATGATGGAAGGCTATTGGATCTCCCTCAGTTGTCCCTTTAGCCACTCTTCTAACTGTGTTTGATGGTCATTCTCACAGGCTGCATGGTATTTTTCCAACTTTACCCATCTATGTTGGGGGTAAAACTGTTAATATCGAAGTTGAGATAGTCAATGCAAGCTTGGACTATAACCTTCTGTTGGGGCGAAAATGGATCTCTGAGATGGATGCTATTGCATCCTCATTATTTCGCATTGAATTTTTCCCTCACAAAGTGAGAATTGTCATAGTTGATCAACTAGATTGTTCTCCTATAGATCCGAATGCATCTTCTGACTCAACTGTTCCATTGGTGAAGGATACCAAGCAACCTATTAAGAATCTGGGGGCTGGAATGTATACATATTTGATGGGTACTTTTGATCTTCTGCCTCCTTCGGTTCATATCAATTCTATTTCATCCTCCAGGGTTCCTACTCAGAGATATTTCTTCATAAATCATTATTTTTCGGACCTTTGTACCTTACCTTCTCCTACCTTCGCATTAGAAGAAAGTCAAGTGGGTGGAATGGAATTTCCTATGTCTGCAATTGAGATTGCTTATAGATCTATAGTTGACTCTGCAGATTTCATTCTAGTTTCTCTTTCACCGGAGGAATTGGATGGAGATGTGGCTCTGGCTTAGACTCTTACTTCATCTTCTTCTCAGGATTTCCTTAATACCACTCTTCTATCTGAAGAGGCCATCCTCGAAGCAATGATTGGTGTGGATAGACTATGGGATTATTTGCATCATCGCTCTTATTTTCTACCAGACTTGTGAGATATTGAATCAATTTTCCCTAGAATTCGGTCTTCTGGTCCTCTTCACCTAGTCCTGAACCCTTTAGCACCAGCACAGGTTTTTGTTGAAGGGAACATCGCTATTATTTTTGCTACTACCCAGATGAACATCTCTAGAGATCGCAACATTATAGATAATGTCTTCATTGGAGTGGAGTGTTCCCCTAAAGAAATTTAGATTTACATTGATCTCTTTCGAGAATTTTGGGATGTGTTTGCTTGGTCTTATGAGAAAATGCATGGTATAGATCCATCTATTGTCCAACATGAGATTAAAGTATATGAAAACACTAAGCCTATTAGGCTGAAGATTCATCTGGTCAACCCTAGGAAGGCAACAACTATCAAAGCTGACGTGGAGAAGCCGCTTAAGGCAGGTTTCATTTACTCGATTCCATTAACTTAGTATGTTTCAAATCTAGTTCATGTTGACAAGAAACAAGGAACGATTTGAGTTTGCATTGATTTCAGGGACCTAAATAAGGCATGTACTAAAGATAATTACCCCACACCATTTATAGATCATATCATCGATGAGTGTGTTGGGAATGAGATTTTCTCGTTCATGGATGGTTTCTCGGGATATAATCAAATCACTATCCGTCCTAAAGATCAACATAAGGCTACATTTATTTGTCCCTGGGGTACCTTTGCTTACAAGAAGATGCCTTTTGGCCTTAAAAATGTTGGAGCTACCTTTCAGTGGGCCATGTCTTACACCTTCCACGACATCAAACATATTATCGAGGCATATTTGGATGATTTAGCCACTTGTTATCACAAGAGAATTGATCATCCTTCTCACCTCCGTTAAGTTTTTGAACAATGTCGATATTACAAAATTCGGTTGAACCCTAATAAGTGTGTTTTCGCTGTCACATCCATTCGGTTGTTGGGATTCATCCTGTCTACGGAAGGGATTTGGGTAGATCCTTCAAGGTTGAGGCAATACTTCAGTTGCCTCCCCCGTCTTCAGTTCATCAACTTCAAAGTCTGCAAGGAAAAGCTAATTTCCTGCAGAGATTCACCGTAAATTATGTTAAGGTTACAAAGGGATTTATGAGGTTATTGAAGAAAGGAGTTCCATTCTTTTGGGATGAATTTTCTGAACTCTCATTAGATGCTTTGAAAAAAGCATTGACCTCTGCTCCTTTACTGAGTCCCCCTGATTATAGCAGTGATTTCCTCTTGTATCTCACTGCAGAAGAATCTACCATTGGCATGGTTCTGGTTCAGGAAGATGATGATCTTTCCAAGCATGTCATATACTACCTTAGTCGAGGCTTGGTAGGTCCTGAACTTTGGTATTCTCCAATAGAGAAACGTGATTTAGCAGCTGTCCATGCTGTTCAGCGACTCAAACACTACATTCTCCTTTGAAAAACATATGTTTTGGCAGCAGTCAATCCATTTCAATTTGTTCTCAGTAGGTGAGTGATTGGGGGCAAATACAATCAATGGATTATTATTTTTTAGGAATTTGATCTTGAATTTTTGTCTGCCAAGACCAAGAAATTGTTAGTATTTGCGGAGTTGATTTCTGAGTTGCCCTGTGGGGAAGAGATTGTTTATGATGAATCATTTCCTAATGAACATATTTTTCTCATTTCTTCGAATGATCCTTGGTATGGGGATCTCATAGTTTATCTCCAGACTACGAAGTTTCCCTTAGCTATTTCGAAAGATGAGCGCTGAAAGTTGCGTCACTTAGCCAAAAGTTATTTGATTGTTGGTGACACTTTATATCGTCGCAGGGTCGATTCGATTCTTAGACGCTGCTTAACTCTTGAAGAGGCTGAGGTTGTGCTGAATGATTGCCACAGTGGAGCTTATGGTGATCATTTATCTAGGCTTGCTACAACCCAACAAATATTGCATGTAGGATACTTTTGGCCTTCGATTTTCAAATATTGTATTGAATCGGTCAAAAAGTGTCATCTGTGTCAGGTTTATACTCGAAATATGCACGCTCATCCAACTCCTCTCTTTCCTATCATCACTGTTGGTTCTTTCACAAAGTGGGGTATTTATTATACTACTTCTAACCTGCCTTCGGCTAAAGGTCACAAGTACATTATAGTAGCTGTAGACTACTTCACGAAGTGGGTTGAGGCTATGCCTAATTTTGGGAATGAGGGTGAGACAACAGCCATGTTCCTCTTCAATCAAGTCATTTCTCGCTTTGGTATTCCCAAAGTGACTGTCACTGACCATGGTAGTCATTTTCAAAACAACATGCTGGTTGAATTGGATTTGAAATTAGGTTTTTAGTAGGAGCATTCATCTCTTTATTATCCTCAAGCCAATGGGAAAGTTTAACCCGTTAACAAATCCTTGAAGACAATTCTTCAATGGACGATTGATAAAGTTAGGTCTAATTGGCATATCATGATGTATCCTGCACTTTGGGCATACCGGATGTCGGTTAAGACTGCAACCGATTTCACTCCGTTTCAACTAGCTTATGTGTTGGAATCCATATTTCTTATTTAATGAAAAATTCCTTCCCTTATGTTAGTTTCTAAGCTTCTTCCTAACACTTCCAGTCTCGAAGAATTCCTTATCCATCTACAAAATCTCGATGAGTAGCGCCGAGATGAAGCTACGATGAATGAGGCACATAAGAAACAGGTGCAGGTTGAGTATGATAAGGCGGTCAATTCTAGGATTTTCTCTGAAGGTGACGTTGTCTTGGTTTATGCCTAGGAGAAGGATGCCTTGGGGGCAGGCAAGTTCAAAGCTATGGGGTATGACCCCTTTACCGTAAAAAAGGTCCTCAAGAAAGGAGCCTATGCCTTGGTTGACTTTGATGGGAATGAGTTGGCGGAGCCTAGAAATGGGCTCTATTTGAAAAATTACTATGCTTAGGCTTAGGCCTAGCACTTAATTTGTTGTATATATTGTATTTTTGTACATATCTGAATTTCGATTTTTGGTGTGGTTTTGATGAATTTGATCTGCCTTGGCAGGTAATATTGGATGAAATGAGTTACTTTGGCATTGCTGATGGTGCTAGTAGACATATCCGAAACTTGGCTTCTGCGGCTTAGGTAATCCACTATCCATTTGGTCAGTTGTTAGTTCAAGAGGTGTCTGCATTGGTCCTGCTTCGAATAATGTTGCAGAATACACTGCAGTGGTCAACCTACTCTCTGAAGAAATATCTTTTTTGTGTTGATTCGTTAGTATTTTACTTGGATTCATAATTGGTGGTTTCGCAGTTGAACAACACCTATCATGCCAGAGACCCATTTTAGCATCGATTTTTTTTTAGGGTACGATTTTTACAACAATCATTTCAATTTATTAGGTTCTTTCATATTCCTCGATCTGATAATTGGTTGGCAAACTCATTAGCTAATCAGGCACTTGATTGGCATATTAATCATTCAATACTTTAAAAAATATCAAAAGCATCATTCATTTGTACATTTGAGGCATCACATCATATAAATTTCTATATATATATATATATATATATATATATATATCAGAGTGTTAAAAAATAGACAAAACCCGGACCATCATGTCCTACAAAATTGGGGCTTATGCCCGATCATGTCTATCATCATAAAATATTACAGTCATCTGATCACATCTATAATCTACTCCTGAGGTCCCCAACATTTGTGTTCCTATTGAACACAATGGAAGTCACTACATGGTGGAATAACTGCACCCAATCTCATGGTACCCCTACCACCCGCCTCTGGATAGCCTCCGATAGGTCCTCTATAGCGGCCATAGGCACTTGGCAAGTCAAACTCTCCAAATTTCTCTGTACTGCATGGAGGGTCCTTCCAGGGTCTTCAGCATCTGCCTCACCTCTATGGCTCTTATGCCTTGGGTACCCCTCGAGCCTAATCGGTCCCATGTCAGCATCATGATCATTCAAATTTTGTAAGTAATTTGGTCCTATCAAAAATATTTTTTCATTTTCCATATAATTTGAAAAAAAAAAAATCATATAATCAAAAAAAAAAAAAACGTAATCTTACTGATTGTCTCCCATGCTGCTCCGGGTGGAAGGACTAGATCAGGATCTGAGCGAAAGTCTGTCCCAGCATAGGAATAATCTTCCACTGCAATGACTTGTTCTTCCCACCATTGGAAGAAATCATCATCCCAAGTGGTCCGAGGAACCTCACGTTCCCCCAATATCTTCATTAGATCTTCCCATCAGGATATTCTTGGATCTCTCAGGCTGTTGATAGTAGAGATGACCTGGGACCCTCTCGAAGAAGAATGTCAGGAAGATTGTATCGTATCCAAAGTGTTTAGTCTTTTTTTTCGAGATTGAAGTCAATTATTTTTTTCAGATTTCCCAGCAAGGTTGTGCACCAATAATAAATATGAATCAATCATTCCACTGTTATACTCATTTGTGTGCATGAAGCCTGATGTAGAGAAGCTGATCTTGCTACTCTGCCAATGGTAAAGAACATGATCTTCATATATAAATAATTCATATCTCTGATGGGAAGCTGAGTTCCCACCTTCTTTGGATCATCTACACAATAGACTTGGACATAATATTCCACATTAAGCCCTCCAACATGCTTGTCGTGAAAATATACTGGGTCTCCCCTTCGGGAAAGTCCAGTAATGAAGTATATATCTTCCACCTCTATTCATAGTGGCATCTGATCAATTATGAAGTAATATTCTTCCGGCTCCCAATGATTAACCATCATTTGAAGAAAATAAACATTGCTTTTCATATTCAGAATTTTGAAAAATTTGAGTAACCCAAAATTCTGAAGCACATCTAAGGATTGTTGGTCCTCTGTCACCTCATTATCAATTGCACTATGCTCATGTTCTCTCCAACTAATCAACATCCTAGGAAAAATAATCAATTGATTGATTAGATACAAGTTTTTAATTTTCGCTCTATGCATACACAACATTGCTTGTACACAGTCATGTATCATATGCAGATTCCTCCACACGAACCCGCGTATGCACAGAGGGTTTCAATGAAAATCTATTTCCTATGGTCAAAAATCCAAAATTTTGCTTAAAACAAGAACAAAATTAATGAATAAGATGATTCTAAGGTTTACCTGATTAATTTGAAGTGATTTGGTGGTCGGTTGCTCCGTATTTGAGAAGATGATTATTTGCCCCAGAGCTCTTTCTCCACTTATGAAATGTAAAAATGAATCAAAATGTGAGTCAAATTCTCTATTTATGCCCAGAATTTGAAAAAATTTCACACATTTCGTTTTTACTTATTTTTTGAATTTGATTACGGCTGTTTAATCGTTTGGCTTGTAAGCGTTGGGAAAATTATGTTTCAGGTACATTCTGTTGAATTTGAGATATTCCTAGTTTTCCTTCGGATCCATGACCGCTGACCTGTCATGGCAGGTATTTGATTTCGAACTGGAATATAGGTTAGGGAATTCACTTTCCATTGCATTTTTGCATACTAGCCTCCATTTTGATCACTTTCAATAGGGTCTATCCCATCATGTCATGAGTACTTAACCCATTTCACTCACCGATTTTTTAATCATGACTTGGTGGTAGAGCCATCCTTTACATGGGCTTCCAGTTAGTTCCTCGATAGCATTTATCGCCCATGTTGCAATTTATGTAGGATTGGGAGTACTATTTAGTCCCTCCATGAATTATGCATTGAAGCTTCATTCTTCTTCTTCCTCACTATTTTTATTCTGGCCATTTACCCTAGAGACTCCCATATGTTGTCGAGTTTTATTACTGCATTTCATATTGACTACCTATTTATCTTGGCCTTTAGCAAGCTTCATTTGGACTCATGTTGAGGCCCCCTTTTGACCATGTCTTTCTATACAAGTTAACCATGCAATCACTTACCCTTTTGTGACTCGACACCTTTACCCATGGATGGAACATTCCTTTGAGTGTCACTTACCAGTTTCCGCCACCTTGCATTGGGCATAGGATTGTTTCTATCCCAGGAACTAGTGCATCTATTTTTCGACACTCGTTATGTCCATTGTACTATAGGAATTATTTTATTCCTTTTCAGGCTTTGAAATATGAAATATATATATATATATTTGAAAAAGAGTGGGAATGGGATATTACTTCCATACTTGATGGCAGCTACAGTGTCAGTTGTGTCACCCTTGAACAAAGCACACAAAATCTAAGTCTTTTCTCCATTTGGGATGGTTTTAGTTTCTGACTTAGGAGTAGCCATAACCTTGTTTTTGAGTTAGTACTCCCCCGGTTGGTTATCTCTTCCAATCATATGGAGGGTTTTTTTATGCCTCCTGCATGAAAAACTTATACAAAGTTATCATTTTCTGCCATAGTCAACATGAGTCATGCTTTTGTTCAGGGGAAGTTAACTTGAGTCAGCCTTTCTGCAGTGTCTCTTGACTCATTTTTCAGTTGGCCTTCCTAGTCTTGTCACCTTCTTTTTCTATCACATCAGGTATTTTTTCCTTTGCTCGTGTTGGTTTGAGAAGGTCTCCACTGACTTCTTGCTGGTGGGTTTGTCTCTTATCGACTACGACATTAGGCTCTGAGAGTAAACTTAGAGTTGCACCATGGCCCTATTTACATTATTGATAGGTCACCTTGTGCTCAGCATTTGATCAACATCATGGGTCTTTGATTGAGTGGTTTCCCTTGTGTTTGACTTCAACTTACATTATCACACCTAGGATTCATGTAGTACCTTGATTTCCATTTTACCCTATCGGTGAATATCTTTCCTCTTTGTCATCTTTCATTATTGGTTGGTTCAGAGGGTTTCTGTCGTGCACTTAGAGCTTCATCTTGTGCATGCCGAGAATGTACTTCGGGTTGGTTACTTCAATTTACCTCATCTGATTCCTTCCAAATCTTGGCCTGCGGGTTATACTCAAGTTGGACTGATGTGGGATGCCTTATTTCCTTCCTTCCAGGAAATATTTTCCCATAGACTCCAACTCATTTCTCTGGGAATAAGGTCTAGAGTCCTTTTGTCAGCACCTTAGGGTTTGTAGTTGTTAGTGGCAGAATCTTCGCTATCGACAGTGAGGATACATAATTTCCTCCTGATTGATAGATTCTTTCAAGTGTTCAACTTCAACTCATTCATTCACACATGCTAGATTTTACCGAGGCAACTTGACACATATTATCATTATCGGTGGGTTGTCTCGCATTTGTTAACGACATACATCAATGAATAGTAATTAAATGATTTCTCACATGGTTGACTTCAGCTCATTTATTCCCATTGTGTAGAATTGTTCCATAGTGATCGGTGAATACCTTGGGTTTGCATCAGCATGATTTGGTTCAATTTGACAGCTCCTTGAGTTTTCTTCCAGTCACACCATCCACCCTTATATGTTACACTTTCATAACAGCAACATCTTATATGTTGGCTCCTGACTTGCGTGTTGTACCATTTGTTCCACAAATTATGATTTGGTACTTGGAGATTCAGTTGTGACTTTCGTGATCAGATATATTTGCAACATCATTGATCAGTCTTCTATATGTGATACTTGGACATGATTTTGACGTATACTTCCGAGCAGTGATCAGATGATTCACTATGTACTTTTCATTTCAACTATACTTGTATACATATTGGATCCGCTCCATACATCATATGCAGACATGCTTTTCTTTCACTAAGAATGGGTATGCCTACCTCAGACATGAGCTATCTTTCTGATTTCTATCACTGGTTTTTTGGCAGGCTGAAATTTGGTGATGTCCTCTCTAGTCCTCGCAAGGTTCTTTTTATGAATATAATACATTTCAGCCATCATGTACCCCTTCTGACCTCATATATTAGGGGGCATATATTATAGAATCATTTATCACCATTATATACTTGATGACTTATGCATTGGCCTTGGGCACCCCCTCCATTCAGGCTTGGTCATGTTTCTCAAAAAACAATATCTAAAAACCCATACGGGACTCTGCCCAGACTTTTCTACGTATACACATGAGTCCATATATCGAGAACCGTGTATGTTATTTTAAACATTAAAAATATATATAAATTCCCTACTTTTGGGGTGTTTTTTACGGTTTTTCCTGTAACTTAAATACCCTAGCTCGTGGCCTAACTGTTCCCCAACTGAAAAAAAATAATTTGAGGAAGTATAAAAACCTCTCAAGGGAATGGCCTAGTGGAAGAAGAGAGAGAATTATAGATATTATACTCTTTTATAGCCCTATCCAAGTCTGATATTTCCCTTGTGCCTCCAGCACTTCCCAGATTTTAAGGAAACCCTTGTTTCCTTGAGATGCTCACTCATCCTATGTGACATCCATTGTGCACTATTCTTGGAAGATGTTTTACGAGGCTAGGGCTGGACGGACCCAGAGGACGGTAAGCTGGAGGCCATGGTAGATTTCAGGTGATCTCTCCACATTTTTTTACTGTACATGTCATTAATAAAAGAAGTGCCATCTTGTTCTTAATGTTCACGTGTCATTTATCTCTTATACATGCGTAATGATCTTAAATATTTCATTTATTGTTATTTTTATGAGATTATGCATGCTTTTAACTAACATATAGAACATATATATTATGTAAAACTAGGTTTTTGTGCTTGTTATTTGCCGGTTTACAAATTCTAGAGCACAAAGAGTTGCAGGGGATTTGAACCCCGCAGGATCTACTACAACCGAAGGATAAACGGGTAAGGTCTGCAACCCTTAGTTTCTAGTTTAAAGCATATAATTTGGTTAATTCAGTCCTTCTTATGATGACATGCCCCTGATATTTGAAGGTTTATCAACCTGAGACCTTAGGGTAACATTTCCCACTACAAGTTGGCTAGGAGGTGATGTGGGGATTTTAGGTAAGATTTCTCTTTGAGTATTCCTACTCCTACGAGGCATGAAATTTAGATATTTTTTTTTCCAATATTTATGAAATAACATGAAAATAAAGGAAAGCCGGAAATAATTATAAAACAAAATCAAATCATCTACTAGACACCTCCCCGGCAATGGTGCCAAAAAGTGGTGAACCCTGGTATTACACCAAGAGTGCTGCAACTCCCAAGGGTTGCCCTAGTACTTTACTTTATCAACATGGGGTTTGTACAAAATTAGAGGTGATAGTGATATATACAGAGCAGATGCATTCTTCTCATGTCATCCTCTTCTTCTTTATAAAGGGGTACTATTTCATAAACTATGATAAGAACTGAAAAGTAAATTGCTGGAAGGAACTGACAGGAATGAAACTAACTTAAATTGGAGAGAAGAAATGACAGAAAGGAAACTAATTTAATCTGAAAAAGGGAAATGACTAAAAAGGAACTAAACTAAGTTCCACCTAGTTAGGCCAATCGGCTAAACACACCCCACTTATCATCTGATCTATTTACCATGCTATCATGCTTCTAACCATGCAACTATTCATGATAAACTAAACTTTAAAAAGTGTGGCTTGTAGTTTGGAGGAAAATGGACTAAAGGTGCTAATGGAGGGCTCACCACATGAAACAAGGCTTACATGTGGAAAGAGGGGATTTAAACCTTATTAAAACTTTATTATAGTGCAAAAATGCTTTGGAGTGGAATGATTTGAAAATTGTGATGGCAGAGTTGTGATGGAGGGCTGGAAGTGCGATATGCGATATCGCAACATCGTAGGCTGGCGGAGAAGTGGGAGTACAGTTCAGGAGCGGGAGCTAAATGCGATGAGTCGAATGATTTGGTTGTGGGACCGGTGGTAGAGTACGACAGCGATATCATAATCGGCATTGGGAGTGGAACGTGTTACGAGAACCAAATAAAAGATGCGATTTGCGATGTACGATGTGGCAGAGTACGTAGAGTTATTGAAATCAGCATTGGAGCGATAAGTGTTAATGGGAACCAAGTAAAAAATGTGATTTGCAACATGCGATGTAGCGAAGTATGGAGAATTATCGCAATCGGAATTTGGACCGGTTAGTGTTAACGAGAAGCAAGTAAAATATGAGATTTTTGACGTGTGATGTGGTGGAGTATGAAGAGGTATCGCAATCGGCATTTGGAGTGGTAAGTGTTAACGGGAACCAAATAAAATATTCAATTTGTGATTTAAAATACGGTAGCGGGAAGTTCGAGGAGCAAGGGCGGAGGTCGAATTCCAATTGTTTTCAAGAGTTTTGTGTTAAAAATGGTAAGGCAACCGTAACTAATAAAAACAAAGGAATAATCTGGGTTGAATGTTTTAAGTGTTTTTATGAATAAAAAGGTGGGTGCGACAGTGAGAGTAAGAGGGAAAAAGAGGAAATGGGGGGTGTAACAATAATGCGCAGATTGTGAAAAAAATGATGGAGAATGAAGCGGGGAGGCACCACAGAGCTGCTCTGGGGTTTTAACAATAATTCCTAAAATCAACCTGCTAACTTATGTGCAAAGAAAAAGACAAATGCATAAAAATACAGTGCAAAGGGAGACTGAAAAATGCTAATGCAACTCTACTTTTAATCTCAGATTCAGTGAACGGAAATTAGTTTTTGTGTCTGTGGGAATGTTAGGTCCCTATATTACTGGTATATTCCCTTGTTGTTGTTAGTGTAACCCCCTAATTCTTATTATTGTACCCTTGTAACCCCCATTTTGTTATTATTGTGCCCTTAAATTATTATTGTTAGGTCAGCTAGGATTACATTGTGGCCCACTAGGATTACATTATGGCCCCATGGACTCCTATATATATAAAGGAGTTTTGTAAATTGTATCATCCAAGAATTTTTCATTTATGTAATGTATTGGAGGTTGCCCCCTCGAAGTGGCTTATTTCTAAGGCGTTGATATCTCTTTTCTTCTATTTTTGGAGCTGGTTACACAACATTTGGTATCAGAGCTTTGGATTCTAGGGTTTCGCTGCTCCAAACAAGTCATCGTGGCATTTTCGCTATAATTTTTTTTCTATGAAGCTTCAGAAGCTGAAATTTTAGGGTACGAAGTCGAAATCCTGAGGAAATTTGTCTAAAAATTTCAGATATTCGTTCGCAATATTTTCGGAGATATGATTTGTGGAAGTTAGGTCTTTTTTCAGGCTCCTAAATAGGTCATCGTGGAATTTGCGCTATAAATTTTTTTCTACGAAGGTTCAGAATATGAAATTCATATGGTGCTAAGCTGAAATCTTGAGGAAATTCATCAAAAAAATTCAGAGCTTGGTTCGCAATATTTTTGGAGATATGATTTGTGGAAGGTAGTGCCTTTTCAGGCTCCTGAATTTCATCTTCAAGAGGTGATCATGGGAAAAGTTCAATAACTCTCTCTCTGGGCATCGGATTGGAGTGTCGTAAAAAGTGGCCAAAATTACATAGACTTTAGTTTCTTGGCTATCAATTTCAGAAACAAAGGACAAAACAGTGACATGTGGAAAGTCGTACAAGTTCGCTCTACTGAACCAGTCCAAAATTGGGTCATTGTGGGAGATTGGAAATAACTTTGTCTTGAAGAATCCAAATCAGATCAGACCTATGAAATTTGAAAGAAAATTCAGAAGGCTACTATAGTAGTGAATTTTATATATTTAAGATTCTCAATTACAGAGATAATTCAATTTCAATATAGAGCTCCTCAAAAGCAAGTAAAAGGTGTGTATTTTTTTTTCCGAATTGCATAAGTCTTGTTTGAAGAATCAAGTTGAATTGATTCCAAGGGCATATTGTAGAATAGATATCAGTATTGGATTCTAAAATGGCCCCTAAAAAGAATTCAACTCCCACTAAGCCTTTAGAAGGCTCTGTTGGGGTTCCCATGTTTTGGCTAGATTGGCAAGACCAAAAGATGAGACAACATCAGAACCACTTTCAGACCTTAGGATCTAGCCCTCCTAGGTCCAGAGAGGGATCTCTCTATATGAGTCAAAGTGTATGTCTTTGAGGGATCAGGGTTAGATTTTAGGCTAGTTATATGCACAGGGTTTGTTTGTTTGATTAAGATTTTGGTTGTGGGGAATTAGGAAAGAAGGATCCAATATAAGACAAGGATGAGCAAAGAGTAAGCTTAGGCAAAGACAGATAACTCAGAGAACATCAAGGCCATTGGGAAATGGAGTCAAGAAAGGATTTACTTGTATTCAATGTGCAAGCTTTCAGTTGGGCTAGTCATATAGAGCATTTGGATCTTGCAAGATGATTGGTGAAATGGAAAATTAAGGACTGAAAATGGATAAAGGAGAACCAACCAACTCTGTCTATAGATCAGGCTAGAGGTCATTTAACTCTAGACCTGCTTGGACAAAATCAGAGGTAGGACAAGGGATCTTAGAAAGGTTTAATTGGGACGGAAAGATCCTAGAGAGGCAGAGACAAGGTTCTAGACCCCCCAGTGTTCTCAACACATTCAACTAGATCCTAGCAAGAACATCTAAACACAGATTTCATTAATTCATACATCAGAGAGCAGGCAATAACATCCACTACACTGGTTAAACCAATTGAAATCAATATTTAGATACACATGTAAGCAGAAAACATAAAGGGATGGGAGAGCAGCAACATAAGGTACCTATCAAGGGTAAATCTTATGCCAAACTTCTGATGCGAGCCAGTAAAAATGGAATGAAATGAAATCATACACAGAGATAAGAAAACATCACCAGCTGCTTTAGATTAGGATCCAAAGAAATATGCTTGTCATATTAAAAACAACACCAATCAGGTACATCATAGCCCATAGCTTGAACATTCAGTCTGAATACATCAAATCTCAGCCTATCTTACAACATTACACAGAGAACTTGTCTCAAGAGGAAAATGCTTGCGTTTCACTGATATCTCATCAACAACCAACAACAACTTTCTTTCTGTGCTTTATAGCAAGGATGAACAGAATATCGACTGAAAAGGTAGGTGGACACTTAATGTAATATTAAACACAACAATGAATGCAGGGCCGAGACCCATTCTTTTTAAATGTTGTGTTGCTAATTTCTGTCACCTCTTCATGCAGGAGTGATTTTCTTCAGATATGAGTTTGACATGTTTCGGCTGTGGTACTCCTGGTGCTTCGAACAATAATGAAATGAACTACTAAGAGATTTTTCATATAAATGCTCTGGCGGTTTTGGAATGCTGTCAGGGTGGAAGTTCCTTCAGGGAGATGGTGCATAATAAAAACCGTATGGACGACCTGTACTTGATGAAGAAAAACATTCTGCTGACCAAAAAACCCTGATGTTACCTTTTGCTTGTGCTCAGGACCTTTTGATCGATTCCTCGGGGTCTTCAACTAGTGCTTTTCCTTCTAACCACTAATTTAAGGCTTAGGATCCTCATTAGAGTGCCTTAATCGCTTTGCTTTGTATTGAAACACTTTATCGTTCCATTTCTGCTTCTGACACGTTAGCTTGGGCTTTAATGGCGCAGGGAGATTTTTTGCAAAGTTTAAACCCTGTTCTCTTTAATGCATGTCCTGTGTTCATCTTCTTGGGTCATTTTTCATAAATTCCAGCCGCTGAAGATGATCCTTTTCGATATCTCTGCCTCTGTGACAGAGATTGTGCGCCATGGCGGCCATTAACCACCGATAACCCTGCAAAATACACGAACTGTTAAGAAAATCATGGACGCGGTGGTGAATGAGGTGGAGGAGGAGAATGGTCGTGTGATCAGTGACATGGCATAAAACAAGTGCGGAGGAACAATGGAGACCCGCTCTGGTGGAGGTGGCGGTCTGCAGAGAAAAAAAGGACGGGAAAAACGTTGAAAAACGCAAAATGAACAAATTACATGCAATGGAATGGGAGGAAGTATGGAGGGCGCACGTGGAGGGACCAGGGACAGGAGTGGGTGTGAGGTGGGACCCAAGGTACGCATCGCAATCGCAAATCGCATAAAGGGAGGTGGAGTGGAGCGGAATGGAAATAACAAGGTTTGCGATGTGCTGGGGTGCATGGCTTTTGTGATATGAAATGAAACCAAAAATTGGGTTTAATCAAAGGAAAAACCCTTAATCATATGAATGGCGAAGACGTGGTACGGTGGGTCCGGTGGGACTGATCGCAATCGGAGAAAGTGCGATGGAGCGATACGCGATCGGGGAAATGAGCGATGCGGGAACTTGCGATGGGCGATCGCATCGCAAATATTTGTGATGCGATCAAATCGCACTGCAAATATTTGCGATGGATCGATCGAACATAAACAACAAACATGCGAAATTGCGATTATGTGATTTGTGATGTAAGCAGCGGCGGGTTATATATATATGTAAAACTTTATAATAAATTTTTATGCCATGCGTGGCGGGGAAGTGGTTATAGAGAACGGGACTTTATAATAAACGTTAACCTTGTTTATTATAAGGTTCTAAGGGGTATGGTTGGGAATCGATAAAGGGAAAGAGGGAAATAATGGCTAACAAAGGGTAAGGGAAGAATTTAAAGGGGATTTAGGGGGGTTAATAGGGAAAATAGAGGGTGACAATAACACTTTGACATAAGGAGAAAAAAGGGAAAAGGGACATTTTGCAGGGGTACAAGGGGAAAATGAAGTCTTTGGGCTAGGGAAACAGTAGAGGGGATTTGTATAAGGCAAAGCACATAGAGACCTCAAGGATGATGTGTCTTCAAGGGAGATGCATTCCTTGAAGGTCTCCAAAATGACATAGCCCCCCAGCTTGCTTGTCAACAATTTCATAGGGGGGCTAACGGTGGCTCCACATGGGGATGGCTTCTTCTTGGAGGAGGCAAGACACCAGAAATGATCTTTGGAGCAGGCCAGTTGCCTGCTTCTTGGCACATCCCTTTCTTTCTTTGATCAGCTGCCACATTATGAATATATTACATCAGCAGAAACATTTTTCCCAACAAAGCTACCTACCCACACTACAATCCTAGCATTTTTTCTTCTTCTAGGGTGCATTTGAGCTAGCAGACCCTTTACATCATTTTATTTTTACAAACAGGAAATAAACCTATTCTAAATCTACTCTTATTGCTCCATGAGACCAGATTAGACTGTTGGTCTCATATGTTTCTCTACCTAATCTAATATCTGCTAGGATTAAATTGTCTAGTAGGCTTCTTCTCTACTTTCTAAGACATAAATTGAAAACAGCCAAGCCGGGATTAGACTGTCTAGCTTGCTGGACTTTGCAGAAATCAAAACAACTAACTACGTGCTCACTCACTGAGCTTTATTGAGCTTTCTACCTACCCTACTCTACTTGGAAATCTCTGATGTACTAGGTGATACAATAATGCCAATGCAGCCAGTCAAGCAGTAACAAAAAAGGATATTAGCACTGGCTTCCTGTCAGAGATAACCACAGGGTGCTCAGCTTGTGGTTCTTCAAAAATGAGGCCACCAGTAGTGGTGACAAATTCTGATGTATTTGGCTCTTGCAAAGGATTGATGCTTGAGGAGCTAAGCCAATCAAGGCCTCCATGTATTTTTCCACAGGATCGATTAGTATATGATATAAACTTTCTTCTTTAGGGCCTGCCATGGCTGGTAGGCTGTCTGTCTCTCGGGCAGCTTCAATCACTGCATATGTAGTGAGGCCTTTGTAATCACATTCCTCTCTTTCTAGGATGGGAGTATTCGGCATAGGGGCATCGACCAGGAGTACCTCTTCTTCCGCTGGACCAAGACAAAGATGTCTGAGGGAATGAATATCTCTCTCATTTTCATCGTAGCCTGAGCTAGAGGACTCATTATATTCGATAGTGATGTCCTCTACTGTCGCAGGCCGGTTCTGCTGGAACGAACTGAACTCTGTGAAAAAATTAATATAATCTTGAGCGGGGGCTTCTTTGATTACCTCAATCCCTTTGGGAGGAGGCTCCGGGTATTCATCCCGCTCGGGACTTTCTTCATATCTTTCCTCCTCGTCCTTTGCGCTGAAAGGTTGTTGGCTTCCATCCTCTCGGAAAGCATAACTGATGTTTGGATATAAAACAGAGAGAAGATTCGATGAATCTTCGTCTGTCATCATGCTTTCAACGCTTTCTCCATCGGTATCGTAGATAGCTTGCATTGACTCATCATTTTCTTGAAGTTGATGGTCGTAATCTTCCTCCCATGAATATACTGATGATGGCTCTGCAAGCTCAATTTCCCCTTAGAAAAAATTATCATCAGACAGATCATCATCAGAGAAATCATAATTACAAGCATTGTCACCCATCAAGTCTTCGGGACTCTCGGCGAGCCTTTCTTCAAAATGATCTGCAAGTTCATCTTGTGATTCAAAATTGTGCTCATCATACATGTTTTGCATGTAACTCATGTCTTGCAGTGATCTAGTTTGTTCCTTTCGAGGACAAGGAGAAGGTCTTTTCCAATCATCATTTCTGGTTTCGGCCTCATATTCTTGCTCTTTTATATTTAGCAAGGAACTGGCAGTCTCTATCAGTCTTTCTAGCTTGTTCTCTAAAGAGATTTGTGCCATTTGCTCTGTTTGGTCCTTCCTTGCTGCTCTTAATCTTTCCTCCCTGCACTTTATGTTGTATTTGACAGTGATTTCTATATTCTGTATTTCCTCCAGGCTCGAAGGTTCTCTTTCTCTTATATGGAATTCCACCTCGGGGTCAAAAGAGCTTGGATAGTGCAGTAGCGCCCATCCCAAAGGTGGCTTTATATCAGAAGGTATAGCATCATATACCTTATTAAACCTGGCTGAAAAATTCTACACTGTCTCTCTTGGCTGCCTTCTCAAATTCTGATATTCTTTTAGGATGAGGAGAGCATTCTTCGAGGCTGCCCACCTATCAAGGAAAACTCGAGAAAATTGATGAAAGCTAAAAATGCTTGCCACTAGAAGGCCTTTGAACCAAATTTTAACATTCCCTTGTAAAGACAAGGCAAACATTCTAATGAACACATCATCTTCTTCTATTTCATACAATTCAAGTAAATCCTAGAGGTTTTGCACATGTTCCTCGGCAGTGGCCCTTTTATTTTCTCCATCAAAATGAGGCAGCTGGTTTATAAGCTCTGCAGGAAGGGGTTGGAAGAAAAGAGGTAAAACCAGAGGCTTATATCTTTCTATGAACTTTGTAGGTGTGGGTAGTGTAACAATGGGCTCATGGTTGCTTGAAGCTTCTTTAGGGGTGGTGGATACCACACGAGCTTCTTGTTCCACCAGGTTTTTCACAGGAGTATAGGTCTGCTCACGGTCTGAAGACTGAGGCTTGAGATCTTTCCCATACTCATCGTGGGTCTCATCTTTGCACACTTGATTTGGCTTAAAGTAGGACATAACATAGTGATAGACAAAAACAATAAGCTCTTTGAACCAAATCCATCTCGTATGTTCTACCCTCCTATGAGGTCTGGCCATATTTCAGGTTCTTCCTCCAGTGGAGTCTTTGAGAGTTATGGAGTGTGGAGTCTCCAGGTAGATGAATTTGAACATTAGAAACATACTTCTGTCCACCATCAGCAATTAAAATCCAATCTAAAGGCAAAGTGGTCTCTTCCCTAGTGGCGTCGCCATTATGTTGGGGTTCCCATGTTTTGGCTAGATTGGCAAGACCAAAAGATGAGACAACATCAGAACCACTTTCAGACCTTAGCATCTAGCCCTCCTAGGTCCAGAGAGGGATCTCTCTATATGAGTCAAAGTGTATGTCTTTGAGGGCTCAGGGTCAGATTTTAGGCTAGTTATATGCACAGGGTTTGTTTGATTGATTAAGAGTTTGGTTGTGGGGAATCAGGAAAGAAGGATCCAATATAAGATAAGGATGAGAAAAGAGTAAGCTTAGGCAAAGACAAATAACTCAGAGAACATCAAGGCCATTGGGCAATGGAGTCAAAAAAGGATTTACTTGTATTCAATGTGCAAGCTTTCAGTTGGGCTAGTCATCTAGAGCATTTGGATCTTGCAAGATGATTGGTGAAATGGAACATTAAGGACTGAAAAGGGATAAAGGAGAACCAACCAACTTTGTCTATAGATCAGGCTAGAGGTCATTTAACTCTAGACCTGCTTGGACAAAATCAGAGGTAGGACAAGGGATCTTAGAAAGGTTTAATTGGGACGGAAAGATCCTAGAGAGGCAGAGACAAGGTTCTAGACCCCCCAGTGTTCTCAACACATTCAACTAGATCCTAGCAAGAACATCTAAACACAGATTTCATTAATTCATACATCAGAGAGCAGGCAATAACATCCACTACACTGGTTAAACCAATTGAAATCAATATTCAGATACACATGTAAGCAGAAAACATAAAGGGCTGGGAGAGCAGCAACATAAGGTACCTATCAAGGGTAAATCTTATGCCAAACTTCTGATGCGAGCCAGTAAAAATGGAATGAAATGAAATCATACACAAAGATAAGAAAACATCACCAGCTGCTTTAGATCAGGATCCAAAGAAATATGCTTGTCATATTAAAAAAAACACCAATCAGGTACATCATAGCCGATAGCTTGAACATTCA
This sequence comes from Pinus albicaulis, assembly GCA_034641835.2. Lineage (NCBI taxonomy): Eukaryota > Viridiplantae > Streptophyta > Pinopsida > Pinales > Pinaceae > Pinus > Pinus albicaulis. Next base: position 1,691,661,522 of record CM076584.1, on the reverse strand, counting down.
GTCTGAATACATCAAATCTCAGCCTATCTTACAATATTACACAGAGAACTTGTCTCAAGAGGAAAATGCTTGCATTTCACTGATATCTCATCAACAACCAACAACAACTTTCTTTCTGTGCTTTATAGCAAGGATGAACAGAAGATCGACTGAAAAGGTAGGTGGACACTTAATGTAATATTAAACGCAACAATGAATGCAGGGCCGAGACCCATTCTTTTTAAATGATGTGTAGTTAATTTCTGTCACCTCTTCATGCAGGAGTGATTTTCTTCAGATATGAGTTTGACATGTTTCGGCTGTGGTACTCCTGGTGCTTCGAACAATAATGAAATGAACTACTAAGATATTTGTCATATAAATGCTCTGGTGGTTTTGGAATGCTGTCAGGGTGGAAGTTCCTTCAGGGACATGGTGCATAATAAAAACCGTATGGACGACCTGTTCTTGATGAAGAAAAACATTCTGCTAACCAAAAAACCCTGATGTTACCTTTTGCTTGTGCTCAGGACCTTTTGATCGATTCCTCGGGGTCTTCAACTGGTGCTTTGCCTTCTAACCACTGATCTAAGGCTCAGGATCCTCATTAGAGTGCCTTAATCCCTTTGCTTTGTACTGAAACACTTTACCGTTCCATTTCTGCTTCTGACAGGTTAGCTTGGGCTTTAATGGCGCGGGGAGATTTTTTGCAAAGTTTAAACCCTGTTCTCTTTAATGCATGTCCTGTGTTCATCTTCCCGGGTCATATTTCATAAATTCCAGCCGTTGAAGATGATCCTTTTTGATATCTCTGCCTCTGTGATGGAGATTGTGTGCCATGGTGGCCATTAACCACCAATAACCCTGCAAAATACACGAATTGTTAAGAAAATCATGGACGCGGTGGTGAATGAGGTGGAGGAGGAGAATGGTCGTGTGATCGGTAACATGGCAGAAAACAAGTGCGGAGGAACAATGGAGATTCACTCTGGTGGAGGTGGCGGTCTGTAGAGCGAAAACGGACGGGAAAAACGTTGAAAAACGCAAAATGAACAAATTACATGCAATGGAATGGGAGGAAGTACGGAGGGCGCATGTGGAGGGACTAGGGACAGGAGTGGGTGTGAGGTGGGACCCAAGGTACACATCGCAATCGCAAATCGCATAAAGGGAGGTGGAGTGGAGCGGAATGGAAATCACAAGGTTTGCGATGTGCTAGGGTGCATGGCCTTTGTGATATGAAATGAAACCAAAAATTGGGTTTAATCAAAGGAAAAACCCTTAATCATATGAATGGCGGAGACGTGGTACGGTGGGTCTGGTGGGACTGATCACAATCGGAGAAAGTGCGATGGGAGGGAAAATGCGATGGAGCGATACGCGATCGGGGCAATGTGCGATGCAGGAACTTGCAATGGGCGGATTTGCGATCGGCGATCACATCACAAATATTTGTGACGCGATCAAATTGCACCGCAAATATTTGCGATGGATCGATCGAACATAAACAACGAACATGCGAAATTGAGATTATGCGATTTGCGACGTAAGAAGTGGCAGGTTATATATATATGTAAAACTTTATAATAAAGTTTTATGCCATGTGTGGCGGGGAAGTGGTTATAGAGAGCGAGACTTTATAATAAACGTTAACCTTGTTTATTATAAGGTTCTAAGGGGTATGGTTGGGGAGCGATAAAGGGAAAGAGGGAAATAATGGCTAACAAAGGGTAAGGGAAGAATTTAAAGGGGATTTAGGGGGGTTAATAGGGAAAATAGAGGGGGACAATAACACTTTGACAGAAGGAGAAAAAAAAGAAAAGGGACATTTTGCAGGGGTACAAGGGGAAAATGAAGTCTTTGGGCTAGGGAAACAACAGAGGGGATTTGTATAAGGCAAAGCACATAGAGACCTCAAGGATGATGTGTCTTCAAGGGAGATGCATTCCTTGAAGGTCTCCAAAATGAAATAGCCCCCCAGCTTGCTTGTCAAGAATTTCATAGGGGGGGCTAACAGGCTCTACTGTGACTCGTGAAGACGAAGAATGGCAACATGACATATCAAAATTACAAGAGCAAGTGCAACAAATTTCGCTCTCGCAAAGAACAACAAAAAATGAAATGGAAGTTTTGAAGAAAGGTGTGGAAGCTAAGATGAATGGTTTGGAAGCTAAGATGGATGGCATGAAAGTGGGCATGGAAGCTAAGATGGATGACATGAAAGACAACATGGAAAACATGAAGAATGATCTAAAAGCATACATGGAAGGCTTGATGGCAAGCTTAAAACAAGAAATGATTCCTAATGGTGGAAATATAGTAGAAGAACCTCATGATGAGAAAAAAATAAATGTTAATCGTGATTTCATAAACTCTAATGTTGGCGGGAAGAACCACCATATTCCAAAAATGGATATGAGGAAGTTTGATGGAAAGGATCCTGTAACATGGATACTACAGATGGAGCAATATTTTGATCTCCATAATGTGCAACACACACAAAAGGTACGCATTGCAACTTTACATTTAGAACAAAATACATTTGTATGGTATCGATGGCTTTGCTCCCGTAAAAAAATTGTCACTTGGTCAATTTTTACGGAGGAAATGATAGCACATTATGAGGATATAAAGAGCAACACCTTCTTTACCCAATTGATAAATCTCAAACAAAAGGGTTTAGTGGGGCAGCACATTGAGGACTTCCAAAAATTGAATATAAGGGTAACTGATATTCGAGAGGAACACATGATTGATCTCTTCCTAGGCACTTTAAAGGATAACATCCAACATGAAGTTCGCGTTTTGGAACTTGATTCATTGGAGAAGGCATTCAGGTTGGCAAGAAAAGTTGAATGTAAAATTATGGCGACAAGGAAGCCTACCACTCAATTCTATAAAGAAGGAAGTGTTGCTACGCCTAGATTTCCCCAACCTACAAGGTTGACACCACAACAATTGGAAGAAAAAAGAGCAAAAGGGCTTTGCTACAGTTGTGATAGCAAATACACTAAAGGTCATAAGTGTGCTGAGAAGAAATTATTTTACATAGATTGTGAAGAGGAAGAAGAAAATGAACAAGGAGAGGATATACACCAGGAACCAGCCCCAGAAGAGGAAGAAATGAATCCAACCATATCGTGTAATGCACTGGCAGGAATTACCACTCCTCAAACTCTCAAGATAAAAGGACAAATCAAGAAGAGAAAGGTAATAGTGTTGATTGATTCGGGTAGCACCCATAATTTTATTCATTGTAAGGTAGCCAAGGAATTAAATTGTTTCCTATACCCAGCACCAGAATGTCAAGTGATGGTTGCAAATGGAGGAACTATAAATTGCTCTGGAAAATGCCATAATATCAAGCTAACCATGGGGGAATATGTATTGACTAGTCCAATGCTTTCATTCCTATGGGAGGTGCTAATGTTGTACTAGGAGTACAATGGTTACAATCTTTGGGGACGATAGCTTTTAATTTTCAAGAACTTTTCTTGGTACTAAGAAGAAGAAGTTTGATGGGAGTATTACGGAAACCGGAGAAAGGTAACCAGCTCTGGCTCTCCGCTTGAAAAAGCTACAAGAAAGAACAACGAAGGTATGAAGATAACACTGAGTATATGCTCACTGAAGTTCAACATCAAAATCATCTATTGCTGCATATCTCCAACAAGTCTTGGACAATCATTCCAAGGTGTTTGAAACTCCCAAAGAACTCCCACCTATTCGTGATCATGATCATGCTATTCATTTGATTCCAGGAAGTGTTCCTCCAAACATCAGGCCTTATAGATATCCTTACGTCCAAAAGAGAGAAATTGAACGCATGATTGCAGAAATGTTAGAGGCGGGTATAATTCAACCTAGTCAGTTATTTCTCTGCTCCTGTAGTATTGGTACACAAGAAGGATGGATCATGGTGAATGTGTCCGGATTATAGGGAGCTCAATAAGCTCACCATTAAAAATAAATTTCCCATTCCTGTGATTGATGAATTATTGGATGAATTACATGGAGCAATTTATTTTACCAAGTTGGATCTTCGTTCAGGATATAATCAAATTAGAATGAAGACTGAAGATATTCCAAAAACAACATTTCGAACTCATGAGGGTCATTATGAATTTTTGGTCATGCCTTTTCGCCTTACCAATGCACCTTCTACATTTCAAGGGTTGATGAATTCCATTTTCAAACCCTTCCTTAGAAAATTTGTGCTAGTATTTTTTGATGATATACTAATCTACAGCAGGTCTTGGAAGGATCATATTGAACATGTTGACAGGGTGCTCAAACTATTGCAGGAGAAACAATTATATGCAAAAAAATCCAAATGTTTCTTTGGAGTACAAGAGGTGAAATATTTGGGTCATATTGTATCTCACGAGGGTGTTAAAGTAGACCCTAACAAAATTAAAGCCATTAAGGAATGGAAATTCCCCACAACCATAAAGAAGTTGCGAGGATTTCTCGAGTTAACAGGGTATTATCGCAAGTTTGTTAAGAATTATGGGAGAATAGCAGCATCTCTAACAACATTATTGAAGAAAGATGCATTTTCATGGACTCCTGAAGCAACTAAGGCCTTTGAACATCTTAAAGAGGCGATGTGCCTAGCACCGGTCTTAGCTATGCCAGACTTCACAAAAACCTTTATTGTGGAATGTGATGCCTCAGGAAATGGAATTGGTGTTGTTTTAATGCAGGAAAGAAGACCCATTGCTTTTGAAAGTCGTCCAATCAAAGGAAAGTATTTACAGAAACCTATTTATGAGAAGGAAATGTTAGCAATACTGCATGCACTAAAGAAATGGAGAACTTACCTAATAGGAAGACACTTCAAGGTAAAAACTGATCATGATAGTCTTAAACACTTTTTGGAACAAAGACTATCTTCAGAAGAGCAGCAAAAATGGGTCACAAAGATGTTGGGTTATGACTTTGAAATAATCTACAAAAAAGGAAAGCTTAATGTTGTTGCAGATGCACTCTCAAGAAAGAATGAAGAGGTGGAAGCATTGCTTTGTGCATTTCTATTATCCAACCAGATTGGATAACCGAAGCAAGAGATGAATGGAAGAAGGACAAAGATGTATGGACACTCATTCAAAAGTTGCAGCAAGATCCTAGTACATCGGATACATTTAGTTGGAAAAATGATTCCTTATGGTACAAAGATCGCTTATATCTTTGTAAGAATTCCCAACTAAAACAAAATATTCTTCTGGAATTGCACACTTCTCCTTTGGGAGGACACTCAGGATTTTTAAAAACTTACCACAGGGTGAAGAAAGATTTTTTTTGGGATGGCCTTAAATCTGATATTCAAAAGTTGGTGGCGGAATGTTTGGTTTGCCAGCAGAATAAAGTGGAAACAATTAAGACCCCAGGACTTCTACAACCTTTATCCATTCCAAGTCAACGTTGGGAGGAGATTTCAATGGATTTTATCACAGGTTTACCTAAGTACGAAGGAAAGAGTGTCATCATGGTGGTAGTTGATAGACTTACCAAGTATGCACACTTTTGTGCATTATCTCATCCATTTAAAGCAAGTACGGTTGCTACTACATTTATGGATAGAATTCAAAAGCTACATGGAAGCCCAAGGGTTATTGTGAGCGACAGAGATCCCATTTTTACTGGAAATTTTTGGACGGAGTTATTTTCTTGTTTTGGTACTCAATTAGCTCATAGCTCATCTTATCATCCTCAATCTGATGGTCAAACTGAGATAGTAAATAAATGTTTGGAAGGATATCTTCGTTGTTTTGTGTCTGATAAACAAACACAATGGGTCAAGTGGTTACCTCTTGCTGAATGGTGGTATAACACTTCCTTCCATACTGCAGCAAAAATGACCCCATTTGTGGCACTTTATGGATATCATCCACCATCCATCACATCATCTTTAAGGGAAAATTCGAAGGTTCAAGCAGTGGAAGATCACATCGAGCATCAGCAAGAATTTCTCCAACTCTTAAAGGATAACCTGAATTTGGCACAAAATCGAATGAAACAACAGGGAGATCAACATCGCAGCGAGAGAAGTTTTGATGTAGGAGATTGGGTATTTTTACGGCTACAACCATACAAACAAATGTCCCTCAAGCAAGCTAAGAAGGATAATAAATTATCCCCAAAGTACTATGGTCCTTACAAGGTGTTGCAAAAGATTGGTACTATGGCATACAAATTGGAGCTTCCTGCTTCTTCACGAGTGCATCCAATTTTCCATGTTTCATGCTTAAAGAAGGTTATAGGTGAAAATCTTCCAGTTCAAACAATATTTCCCGAACTTGATGAGGAAGGAAAAAAAATGTGAGACACAAGCGGTCACGGAAAATAAGAACTCGACGACTCTGGAATCGTCCCCGATTTCAGAGTATCTCATCAAGTGGAAGAACTTACCCACTGAAGATTATACATGGGAGGATGAGAATTTTATACAAAAGCACCCAGAGCTACTCAAGCATTGAGGACAACACTTTTTTGAAGGAGAGGGGCATGTTAGGTCCCTATATTACTAGTATAGTCCATTATTGTTGTTAGTGTAACCCCCTTATTGTTATTATTGTACCCCTGTAACCCCCATATTGTTATTATTGTGCCCTTAAATTATTATTGTTAGGTCGGCTGGGATTACATTGTGGCCCACTAGGATTACATTATGGCCCCATGGACTCCTATATATAGAAAGGAGGTTTTGTAAATTGTATCATCCAAGAATTTTTCATTTATGTAATGTATTGGAGGTTGCCCCCTCGAAGTGGCTTATTTCTAAGGCGTTGATGTCTCTTTTCTTCTATTTTTGGAGCTGGTTACACAACGGGGAAAGGGTTTCCTGTTGAGCTCTATGATGAGGATAGAGAAGGGGGTCTTGATCTAAAGCCTTTTTGGGTTTTCTCCTCTATTCACACAGTAGTTATAAGGCTGTTAATGGGAGCACTACGGCAGAACAGCAGAGACACTTTTGAAAGCTAAACTAAACAACAAATTGAAACATAAACAAAATTATCAGAAGTGGAACTAATGAAATGACAGAAAGCAGAGAAAAAATACAATAGATAGGCTGAGGCACATGGATTGGGCCCTAACCCACAAGCCTAGCTCTCTGAAACTTATATCGGTAAAATAAAATCAGTCTTCTCATTTCATAAAACAATATCCTCATACATTTCTGAAAGTTTGATCACTGAGTACAATAATAAAAAGTTCAATAGCTTGCAACAAAGTTATGACCCTTCCTAGCTCTACCTTTGCTCTCTTTATTCTACAGGGCAGCTACCAACAACTCCCTAGAAAATAGTGATTGAGTTCACTTGACTCCAAGTAAACGAAGATTGAGTGCACTCCTGTTTGAGTTGCTTCGCTGCCTCTGAAATTGGAATTGCTAGAGAGAATCCTTCGGTATCCTTTGGCTCCCTATGGAATTCGAATTGCTGGAGAGAATCTTTGGGATCCTTTGGCTGCCTTTGAGAGTTAAGGAGGGTGTAAAATCCTACTATAATTTCTCCTTGCTGTCTACTCCATGTTTTTATGATAAAATCCTTATAAAAATTCTAGTAATTCACACTTTGCTTGGCTCAAGGAGAGATGCATCTCAATGTACCTTCTTAGTAGTTTACCCAAATTGGAGAAAGCTTCTTGGAATTCATCCCCATCTACTGTGAAATCATCCATGTATATTTCGATAGATTCATGGACTAACTCAGAAAATATGCTCAAGATAGCTCTTTGGAAGGTAGCTGGGGCATTGCACAACCCAAAGGGTAGGACTCTATAAGCAAAGGTACCCCAAGGGTAGGTGAAAGTAGCCTTATCCTATTCTTCAGGGCTGATTTGAATCTGATTGTACCCACTGAACCCATCTAAGAAGGAAAATAACTTCTTCCCCACAAGGCCATCCAGGACTTGGTCTATAAAGAGCAAAGGGAAATGGTATTTCTTGGTGGCTTTGTGAAGTTCTCGTTAGTCAACACAAATTCACCACTTCCCATGTTTTTCATCTTAGTTTCCCCATTGTCCTATCTTATTGGAAAGGCTCTCTGAATCCCAGCAATGGTTAAGATAGGTGAGGCAGGTTCTATAGGAAGTTCAATCTCACCACCACAAAAGAAGAGTGAAGGGTGGCTAGGAGGTGATGTGGGGGTTTTAGGTAAGATTTGTCTTTGAGTATTCCTACTCCTACGAGGCATGAAAATTAGATCTTTTTTTTTTCCAATATTTATGAAATAACATGAAAATAAAGAAAAGGAGAAAAGAATGCTAAAACAAAATCAAATCATCTAATAAATATCTCCCCGACAATGGCGCCAAAAAGTGGTGAGCCCTAGTATTACACCAAGAGTGCTACAACTCTCGGGGGTTGCCCTACTTTACTTTATCAACCCGGGGTTCATAAAAACTTGGGGGTGACAGTGCTATATACACAGCAGAGGATTTTTTCTCATGTCATCCTCTTCTTCTTTACAAAGGGGTGTTATTTCTTAAACTATGATAAGAACTGGAAAGTAAATTGCTGGAAGGAACTGAGAGCAATGAAAATACCTTAAATTTCAGAAAGGAGATGACAGAAAGGAAATTAATTTAATCCACAAAAAGGAAATGACTGAAAAGAAATTAAACTAAGTTGAACCTAGCTAGGCCAATTGGCTAAACACACCCTACTTATCATCTCATCTATTTACCATGCTATCATGCTTCTAACCATGCAACTGTTCATGATAAAATAAACTTTACAAACTATGCTTGTAGTTTGGAGGAAAATGGGCTAAAGGTGCTAATGGAGGGCTCACCACATGAAACACGGCTTAGAGATGGAAAGAAGGGGTTTAAACCTTATAAAAAATTTATTATAGTGAAAAAATGCTTAAGAGCAGAATGATTTGAAAAGTGCGATGACAGAGTTGTGATGGAGGGCTGGAAGTGCGATATGCGATATGGGATATCGCCATATCGCAACATCACAAGCTGGCGAAGAAGCGAGAGTACAGTTTGGGAGCGGGAGAGAAATGTGATGAGTCAGATGATGTGGCAATGGGTCTGGTGGTAGAGTACGACAGTGATATCTCAATCTACGCTGGGAGAGGAACATGTTATGAGAACCAAATAAAAGATATGATTTGCGACGGAGTACATAGAGTTATCGCAATCGACGTTGGAGCGGTAAGTGTTAACGGGAACCAATTAAAAGATGTGATTTGCGACGTGCGATGTAGTGGAGTATGGAGAGTTATCACAATCGACGTTTGGAGTGGTAAGTGTTAACGGGAACCAAGTAGAAGATGAGATTTACGACATGCGATGCCGCGGATTGCGGTGAGTTATTGCAATTGGCGTTTGGAGTGGTAAGTGTTAACGAGAACCAAATAATAGATACAATTTGAAATTTGTGATCTACGGTAGTGGGAAGTTCTAGGAGCAAGGGTGGAGGTCAAATTCCAATCTTTTTCAAGTGTTTTGCATTAAAAAGGGTAAGGAAACCGTGAATAATAATAAAAGAAAGGAATAAGGCAAGTTGAATGGTTTAAGTTTTTTGATGAATAAAAAGGTGGGTGCGACAGTGAGAGTAAGCGGGAAAAAGAGGAAATGGAGGGCGTAACAGTAGTATGTAGATTGTGAAGACATAGATGGAGAATGAAGATGGAAGGCACCATAGAGCTGCTCTAGGGTTTCAACAATAATTCTTGCAATCAACCTGCTAACTTATGTGCAAAGAAACAAACAAATGCATAAAAATATAGTACAAAGGGAGACTGGAAAATGGTAATGCACCTCTACTTTAAATCTCATAAACATTGAACAAAAATCAGTTTTTGGGTCTGTGGGAAGGTTCACCCTCCTCAAGCTCTATTGACAGAGATGAGAAGGGGGTCTTGATCCACAATTTTTTTTGGTTTTTCTCCTCTATGCTAATACTCACAAACAAATGAAACCTACAATAGGACACTAAAAGAAAAAATAAACAAAAACTTGAAACATAAATGAAATTATCAGAAGTGGAACTAATGAAATGACAGAAAGCGGAGAAAAAATATAGTAGAGAGGTTGAGGCACATGGATTGGGCCCTAATCCAGAAGCCTAGCTCTTTGAAACTTAAATTAGTAAAATGAAATCAGTCTGCTCATTTCACAAAAGAATAGCCTCAAACATTTCTGAAAGTTTGATCACTGAGTAAAATAATAACAAGCTCAATAGCTTGCAACAAAGTTTCGACCCTTCCTAGCTCTAGCTTTGCCCTCTTTATTTTATAGGGTAGCTACCAACAATTCCCTATAAAATAGTGATTGAGTCCACTTGACTCCAAGTAAATAAAGATTGAGTGCACTCTTTTTTGAGTTTCTTGGTTGCCTTTGGAATTCGAATTGCTAGAGAGAATCCTTCGAGACCCTTTGGCTCCCTATGGAATTCGAATTGTTGGAGAGAATCTTTGGGATCCTTTGGCTACCTTTGAGAGTTAAGGAGGCTGGAGAATCCTCTTATAATTTCTCTTTTCTGTCTCCTCCAAGTTTTTATGATAAAATCCTAATAAAAATCCTAATAATTCATGATTTTATGCACTCAACCTCATGTTAGGCACTCGGAGTATGTTAGCCTTAATCACCACCTATACTAGCATCATAAAACCAAGTAATAATAAAAATACAAGAAAAAATGATCTAAGAAGGCAAAAAGGTGACCATTGACCCCTCCAAATATGTCTAATGATGGAGCTCATCATCACCACCATACTGAATGATTTCTCATCCTCTAAGCAACTAATCCTCCTCTTGCATTTCCATCAAGGCTTTGACAGGCCCCCTAATTTCATGAGGAAGAAATGTGGGAGTTTTCTCAAGGGGGTAAAAATATTATTTTCAGCATTCTCCCATTCTCTATCTTGTGCATCTGTGTCCTTTTCATCATTCAGCCCCAAAAACAAAGGTGGGATGAGGTTTAGTCCCAACCATTGGATCTTTTTGGCCTGCATGGCCCTCTTGTATAATGGTGCCCTTTCCAATGCACCCCTCAGTCTTTCTGGAGTATGGTACTCCCTTTTCTTGAGGCTGCAAGGGAGGTTGTTCCATCTCCTCAAGCTGGCCATAATGCACTCATCTTCTATCTACCTAGAAACATCATCAAAGCGGCCTATTACCTGTGTTTGAGTCTGAAGGTAGCTTTCAACTAGTGTAGGGTCACTTTCAATCTCTTGATGGTTAAGGATGACTCCTCTTGGGCTAAACAATTCTGGTATAATATATAAGGGTTCTCTATTTCTTCTTCGCATGGCCTTCCATATCTCTTTTGATCTAGTGTCCTCATTCGTCATCCAAGATGCTAGAGCCATTAATTGCATATCCCCCATTGTGTAATTAGGGTCCCAAGTTTCCATATTTGTCAGCACAAGGTTATGCACATGGAACTATGCTATTTTTTCCTGATCAACCATGTTAGCTTGATTGTAGAAATCCATGAATTTCCTACAATATTGGAAATTTAGTTATCAATGGGAGGCTAGAGTTTTGATTTGAAATAGGAGCCACTGCTCCTTGAGGTACACTGCATATGAGTCAGAAGGGAATCTGTGTTGAAGAGCTTTTATGCATAAGTCTGTCATGGTGGCTACTTGTTGCCCTTTTTGCTGCAATTGCTCCTTTAGAGCTACATTCTTTGTGTGTGCCTTCTGCAACTACTCCTTCAGAACTATTTCTTCGATTCTTTCCTCTTCCATTGGTGATTCTTCAATGATAATAGAGCTCATGCGAGGAGTTTTTGGCTCTCTCTGACTTCTCCTATGACTATTTTCAGCTATGAAATACATAGAGGTCTACCTTTTTCTCTTTGTGCTCAGAGGAGCTAAGGTGGCAACTAAATCTTTGTCTTGAGGGGATGTGGTGTCGTGCTGTGAGTATGCTTCTTGCCCACATTATTCTACCTCTATGACTTCTATTTCCATCTCTTTCATTGTTCCTTGGCCCTCTGTTTGTTCCTCTTCTTCTTTGAGTTCTTCTTGTTCCTGTTCTGGTTCTTCTTCTTCTTCTCATTCTTCTTCCTTTGCTGGTTCTTCTTCTGCTTCCTCTTCTTCTTCTCTAAGGCTAGAAGTGGATTTCTTCTTTGTTTGGGTTGGTTGCTATACAATCTTGCCTTCTCATATTTACGAAAGAGGACCAGGCCATGGGTAGGGTGATGTTGTCCTTATGCTATTGTTTCATGTTGTCCCAAAATACTTAGCTGAAGTTCACAGTTGCTGTGATGTGGCCTTCCTTCAGTCTCTCTCCCTTTAAAAAAATTCAATTTACTAGTTTGGATGAGATAGGCCGTTTTTATTATTAGACTGCACAGGTAATTCATTTTTTTTGAAGCGCTTACGTAACGCGACTCAGCTCCAGTTTCTGTTGTAGACAATTGGACCCTCTTCTTGTTAGCTGGATGATACTGCGTGTCTCCTCCTTTCGTCCTCCTCGACTCCAACTGATTTAATTTTTTTTGCTGGGCCAGGTGGTGTGTACTTCTAGTTTTTCAGTCACACTTCACAGTGGTGGCCAAGTTAAATGGCCACCTTTCTGCCTCTTAAACTCTTTGTCTGCAAATTTAATTATTTCCGGCCATTATGAATGCATAGCGAGGGGTGAGGGGCTATACCTGAGCTTACCAGTTATTTTCAAGGCATTTGCAGGAGCTGGAATTTGGAGACAATCATCTTATATGTTGTGTTCTTTCTTATTTTCCTTCTTTCTTAGTGAGCAGCTGGTTGAATGTGAAACTCTATAAGTGAGCTGCTGAGCTTTCTTGTTGTTTCTTCGCATTGTAGATGTTGCGTGGGGGTCCTCCAGAAGACATGGGTGGCACTCCTTTCTTTCATGGGGTCTGCTTTATCATCTCCTCTCTTTGCTTTTTCTTGTTGTTCATGAATATATTTTTGCACTATAGGAATTCCCTGATGTCTGTAGCAACCTGTGTTTTTCTTTCCTTGCTACATTTTTCTCAAGAATGGAGGAAAGTGGTGTATGGAGGTGATGGAGGAAGTTATGAAAATGAATGGAGTGAATAATGGGATGGATGGTAAAATAGAAGAAAGAAAAAGAATATGAATGCTTCCCTGTGTTTCCAGAAACCATTAATAACCTGCAAAACAACAAACACAAAAAACACAGAGATGCAGATGTATTTTTTTTTTTTTTTGAAAGAAAGTGGGTTGCCTCCATGGATGTTTTGAACCCACAAACTTTCCTTGAGTGCCTCAGAGAGGTTTTCACCCATGGATATTTATTCTCTCTCTCTCTCTCTCTTTTTTTGAGATCAGATGAGATGCCTCCATCGAGGTTTTCAACTCACAAGCTTGCCTTGGCTGCCTTTGAGAGGTTTTCACCCATGGATCTTTATTTTTTTTTCTGTTTATTTTTTCAAGAGATGTGGGAAACTATGGATTTTCCCATCACATACACCTCTTTGCTTATTTAATTTATGAACTGTGCCCTTGACAAAGGCTTCTTGTAAATTTTAAGTCTGTGACCATTGACAAGCAAGGGGATTCCTTCCTCATCTATGGTTCTAATTTGAACTACGCCATTATCAATACATTTTTCCACTATGTAAGGTCCCAACCATCTTTTCATCAGCATGCCCTTGAAATATTTAAACTTTGAATCATACAAAAATGCACAATCTCCTTCTTGGAAGGTCTTTTATTTGATTTTCTTATCATTCCATACCTTCCTTTGTAGTTGAACTACCTCCGTGTGAAGAAGTGCTTGCATTCTGAACTCATTCAATCCATTTAGTTGCAACAACCTCTCTTTTTCGGCATTTCATAGATCTAGATTTAATTGAGCTACCATTATTAAAGTACTGAATTCAAACTCAACTGAAAATAGAGCCTTCTTACCATAGATTAGTTCATAAGGAGTGAACCCTGTTGTTGTCTTCCAAGTAGTGTTGTAGGCCGAAGTTGCTTCTACCAATATGTCTGCCCAATATTTTCTGTTGTTGCTCACAACCTTGGTGAGGATGCTCTCTAAAGATCTGTTATTTACTTCTACTTGGCCTTTTCCCAAGGGTGATAGGTAGTAGAAGTTCTATGCTTAATCTTGTGCTTCCTCAAAATATTCTTAATGAGGTGAGAGGTGAATTTTTCTCCTTGATAAGTGACTATTTCTCTGGGTTACCCAAACTTGTAAAACACATTCTCCCTCAGAAATTATTCTACTTTCTCCTTGGTTTCTACCTTCACTTCTTTTGTTTTAGCACACTTTTTCTGGTAATCAGTGCGGAGTATGATATACTTCTTATGTCTGGATGGTGGATCGATAGGTCCAACAAACTCCATGCCCTACTTGTCAAATGGCTTAAGAGCCACCTAAGGGTGCAAAGGCATCTCATCCCTTTGCATGAATTTCCCCATCCTTTGGCACTGGTCACACCTGCTGGTGTATATTCTGGAATTTTGGTGAAGGGTAGGCCAATAGTATCTTTCCTGCAAAACTTTGTAAGAAGTTATATTTGCATAAAAGTGGCCTCCACATGGGTTTTCATGACATGTAGAGATGATATCAAAAAATTCTTCCTCCCTCACACATCTCCTTAGGATTTGATTAGGGCCTAGCTTGAAAAGGATTCCCCCAATCTATGTGAAAGGGGTGGTTTTTTTTATGATTCTACTCCTCTCCCTAAATGAAAAATTAGGAGGGAGTCTCCCAATAACCAAGTATTTGGCTATAATAGCAAGCCATGGTGAGAGTGTTGATATAGAAAAGAGATGCTCATCTGGCATCTGTTCATCCACCATTCCTTCTTCACCTGTAGGGAGAGCTAACCTAGACAAAAAATCTGCAACACCATTCTCCTTTCCAGGTTTATCAAAAGTAGTGAAATCAAATTGTTGCAAATGTAACAACCATCTAATTATCCTAGCATTAACATCTGTTTTTTTCATTAAATACTTGATGGTTGCATGGTTAGTGTGAACAAAGGTCTAATATCTAGTTACATAATGCCTAAATGTTTTCAAAGCATGGGCAATGGCTAATATCTCCTTCTCAGTAACAATATAATTCAGTTTGGCCTTGGACAAGTTCTTGCTGATGAAATAAATGGCATAAGGGATTTTGTCGTCTAACTGTCCTAATGCCACCCCTACAGTTTTTTCAGATGCATCAGTGTGGATGTGGAAAGGCAGAGTCCAATTTGGACCTCGAAGGATGGGGGCAGCAGTCAACTTTTCCTTAATGAGCTCAAAAGCCTCTTGACAAGGACCAGACCAAATAAACTAAAAATATTTTGCCAATAACCCAAATAATGGTGAAACCATATTGCTGAAATCCTTGATGAACCTTCTAAAGTAACCAGCTAAGCCTAAGAAACTCCTGACATCTTTTTGATTTTGAGGATGAGGTACACATTTGATGATAGTAATCTTTTTTAGGTCTACATGTATTCATGCTTGGGATATGGAGTGTCCTAATACAACACTTGCTTTCTTTAGGAATTCACATTTTTTTGGGCTCAAAGAGAGATGCATCTTGATGTACCTTCTTAGTACTTTACCCAAATTGGAGAGAGCTTCCTAGAATTCATTCCCGTATGGTGTGAAATCATCCATGTAGATTTCGACAGAGTCATGGAATAACTCAGAAAAGATGCTCGGGACATCTCTTTGGAAGGTAGTTGGGGCATTGTACAACCCAAAGGGTATGACTCTATAAGCGGAGGTACCCCAAGATTAGGTGAAGTAGTCTTATCCTGGTCTTTAGGGCTGATTTGAATCTGATTGTACCCATTGAACCCATATAAGAAGGAAAAGAACTTCTTCCTTGCAAATCCATGCAGCACTTGGTCTATAAAGGGCAAAGGGAAATGGTCTTTCTTGGTGGCTTTGTTAAGTTCTCGATAGTCAACAAAAATTCGCCACTTCCCATTCTTCTTTGAGACTAGGACAAGAGGAGATAGCCACTCACAGTTGGATATAGGATATATGAACCCTACATCCAATAGTTTCTACATCTCTTCTTTTAATATGTCCTTCAGAGCCAGGTTCATCCTCCTTTGGCATTGTCTCACAGGCTTGCATCCTTATTTGATGTAAATATGATGTTTTCACACTAAAGATTGCACCCCTTTCATGTCCTTGTAATCCCAAGAAATTTCATCTAGATTCTCTTTCAGAAGCTGGCATAGCTGCTTCTCTTGTTATTTCGAGAGGTTTGGGTTGATTTTTAGAGATCTGGATGGGCCAAACTCAATAGCCTTGGTGGATTCATAGGTTGACTCAATTGAGTGCACTTCCATCCAATGTTGGTTTTCAGACTCTTTGACTAAGGTTTTGAGAGGAATGTTGGTGGAGGTCTAGTTTTGAATGGCATGGTCGATGAGTTCATCTTCATCAAGATGCCCCCCCTTGAAGAATAGAATCTATGGTACACATAGGGCAGTGCTATATAACTCATCTTCTTCATCCTCCAACCATATAGGGAGATCATGATAAATGGAAGGATGAGATGGAGGATATAACACTAGTTGTTTAGACAAAGGCCCATTTATGATATTCATGTTTCCGGCCTGACAACTAATATAGGCATCTGCAGTGGCTAACTAAGGTCTCCCTAAGATGAGAGGATAACCATTAAACTTTGTTTTTGGTTGCATGACTCGGAAATCTGTAGGATACTCCCAAGGGTAAATGGTAACCATAAGATCCTCAAAAATTCCTTCCGGAGTTACTGTGGACCGATTTGCAAGTTGCAGAACTGTTGTGGTTTTCCTCAAAGTCCCTTGGAGATAAGTTTCAACATAGTTTCCTTGGACATGACATTTACCACAGCCCCTAGATCAATCAAAGTGTTGGGAACTATGACACCATCTATATGCACATCAACAACTGGACTACGAGGGTCCAGGTACCATCATTAGGTCAGATAGTTTTCCTAACACATTGATCGTGGGGGTATCTCTCTTCCTTCTCCTTGGTTTCTTGAAGCACTTTTCTTTGATGAGCCTATTGGAGATAGGGACATCCTTAATGGCCTGGAGAAGTGGTATCTTTACACACACATTTTCCAATTCTCCCAGGATTTAAGTCTCCTCTGGGGTGTGTTGACTAGGGTGGATAAAGCACTCAGAAAAGGAGGTTGTTGGATCTGAGTGTTACTTTCTTCCTTTTCCTCCTCAACCTCTATAGGTGGAGATGGAGGTTGGTTGTCTGGGAGTACTCTTCCTGGCCTGAGATTAACCTCCTGTATCTCCACAACATAATTTGGATAGGATGTTGCTCCACTAGGAGCCTGTTGTGGTTGTTTGTTGTTCAGGTTTGGATTGGGTTATGCAAGTATAGGTAGCCTAGGTGGAGCACCATGAACAGGCTGAGGTTGAGGTTGGGGTGGAGGCATTAGAGTAGGTGGTTTATTGTGTTGAGGCCTCCACCCTTGGGATGGATTGTTTCACTGAGGTTTTCGTGGAACATACTATTGAAATAGGTGATTACCAGGTTGAGGATGATATTGAGGGCTGTAAGGCCAAGTAGGAGGTGTAGACCAGGATGGAGGAGTGGGGTTGTACGAAGGTTGCATGGGTGCACTCTTATTATTGTGATAGTAAGAGTAAGGTGTACCTTGCATACCTTGTTGATATGGCCGAGGGCCTTGAGGCCTTCTCTGGTTGATGAAACAGAGTTACTCTGGAATTTCTTCCCCACCCTGATATACAACCTTAAGTCTAGGTAAGGAGGGACACTTTTTAGTGGCATGATTCTCCTCACAGACTAAGAAAACCTATATTACATTCAGTGGATATTCATTTCTTGGGTGCTTCTGGGTACATCTAGGAAAAAATATGGCCAGGGCTCTCCCTGATTCTTCTTGCTTCCTTTTGACCTGCATTGTGTCCATTTGAAAAGCAAGGGTGTGTAACATGTAACTCTTGAAGTCCTCCAACATATTCCCAATCTCATGTTTGATTGAGGCAGAAGAGGAAGGGGTATTAGATGTACTTTGGCTAGCTCTGCCCTTCTTCCTAAATTCCCTAGAATGGTTACGGAAGACAATTTTGATAGTTTCGTAGGGTTTTTGGCAGATATCTTCTCCTGATAGCATATTCAAGGTTTCTATCATCTCTTCTTTGATCCCTCGAAGAAGTACAAGTTTAAGTGAGTCAAGATCAAGATTACAGTTGGATCTCTTATAGTTCAATTGAAACCTCTCTTCATAGTCCTCTAAGGATTCATCTGCCACAAGAGTCATCCTAAAGGTCTGATCCATAGTTTCATTAGACCTACAATATTATTTGTATTTGATGTTGAAGGTCTCTTAAATTTGTTCCCAGGTAGTGATGTTATCCCTAGGCAGACCCATGAACCATTACAAGGTTGAATCCTTAAGGGTGGATGGGAATAGCTCCAGCTTTTTATCATCAGAGGTGTAGTCATAAGTCCTACAAAATACAACAAATTCAAACATGAATGTGTCAAGGTCCTCATAGGTAATTCCATGGAAGTGTGGAAGATTTGAGGGGATAATGTTTCTCATCTTATTTTCCCCATATGCCTCTCTTATGAGAAATTCTCTCTGGATCCTAGCCATGGTTAAGATAGGTGAAGCAGGTCCCCCATTTGGACCAAGGTATTCTTCTTCTTCCCCAATAGGTTCCTCAGAGTATTCAGAAGGATCTCCTATAGGAAGTTCAATCTCACCACCACCAAATAAGAGTGAAGGGTGGCTGGGAGGTGATGTGGGGGTTTTAGGTAAGATTTTTCTTTGAGTATTCCTACTCCTATGAGGCATGAAAATTAGGTGTTTTTTTTTCCAATATTTATGAAATAACATGAAAATAAAGGAAGTCAGAAAAGAATGCTAAAACAAAATCAAAGCATCTAGTAGACACCTCCCTGGAAATGGCGCCAAAAAGTGGTGAGCCCTGGTATTGCACCAAGAGTGCTGCAAATCCTAGGGGTTGCCCTACTTTAATTTTTCAACCTGGGGTTCGTACAAACTTGGAGGTGACAGTGCTATATACACAACAGATGCATTCTTCTCATGTAATCCTCTTCTTCTTTACAAAGGGGTGATATTTCCTAAACTATGATAAGAACTAGAAATTAAATTGCTGGAAGGAAATTACAGGAATGAAACTAACATAAATTGCAGAAAGGAAACTAATTTAATCTGCAAAAAGGAAATGACTGAAAAGAAACTAAGCTAATTTGCACCTTGCTAGGCCAATTGGCTAAACACAACCTACTTATAATCTGATCTATTTACCATGCTATCATGCTTCTAACCATGCAACTATTCATGATAAACTGAACTTGACAAAGTGTGGCTTGCATTTTGGAGGAAAACAAGCTAAAGGTGCTAATAGAGGGCTCACCACATGAAACAAGGCTTAGAGGTGGAAAGAGGGGGTTTAAACCTTATTAAAAATTTATTATAGTGCAAAAATTATTTGGAGTGGAATGATTTAAAAAGTGCGATGACAGAGTTGTGATGGAGGGCTGGTAGTGAGATATGCGATATGTGATATTGCCATATCACAACATGATAGGCTGGTAGAGAAGAAGAAGTACAGTTTGGGAGCAGGAGCGAAATGCGATGAGTCAGATGACGTGGCGGTGGGATGGGTGGCTGAGTACGACAGCGATATTGCAAATGGCATTTGGAGTGGAACACGTTACGAGAACCGAATAAAAGATGTGATTTGTGACGTGCAATGCAACAAAGTACGTAGAGTTATCACAATCAGCGTTGGAGCGGTAAGTGTTAACAAGAACCAAGTAAAAGATGTGATTTGCGACGTGCGATGCAGTGAAGTATGGAGAGTTATCACAATATGTGTTTGGAGCAGTAAGTGTTAACGAGAACCAAGTAAAAGATGAGATTTGCGACGTGCAATGCGATAGAGTATGGATAGTTATCACAATCGACGTTTGGTGCGGTAAGTGTTAACGGGAACCAAATAAAAGATGTGATTTGCGATTTGTGATGTATGATAGCGGGAAGTTCGAGGAGCAAGGGCGGAGGTCGAATTCCAATGGTTTTCAAGCATTTTGCGTTAAAAAAGGTAAGGCAACCATGACTAATAAAAGAAAATAAATAAGGTAGGTTTAATGGTTTAAGTGTTTTTATGAATAAAAAGGTGTGTGCGGCAATGATATTAAGCGGGAAAAAGAGGAAATGGAGGGTGTAACAATAGTGTGCATATTGTGAAGAAAGAGAGGGAGAATGAAGCGAGGAAGCACCATAGAGCTGCTTTGGGGTTTTAGCAATAATTCCTGTAATCAACCTACTAACGTATGTGCAAAGAAACAATCAAATGCATAAAAATACAGTGCAAAGGGAGACTGAAAATGGTAATGCAACTCTACTTTTATTATCAGAAATAGGGAACGGAAATCAGTTTTTGGGTGTGTGGGAAGGTTCACCCTCCTTGAGCTCTATTGACAGAGATGAGAAGGGGGTCTTGATCCACAAATTTTTTTTTTTGGTTTTTCTCCTCTATTCTACTACTCACAACCAAATTAAATCCACAGCAATGCACTGAAAGAAAAACTAAACATCAACTTGAAACATAAACAAAATTATCAGAAGCAGAACTAACGAAATGACAGAAAGTGGAGAACAAATACAATAGAGAGACTGAGGCACAGGGATTGGGCCCTAACCCACAAGCCTAGCACTCTGAAACTTAAATCCATAAAATTAAATCAGTCTACTCATTTCATAAAATAATAGCCTCATATATTTCTGAACTTTCATCACTGAGTAAAATAATAAAAATCTCAATAGCTTGCAACAAAGTTCCAACCCTTCCAGCTCTAGATTTTCTCTATTTATTCTACAGGGAAGCTACCAAAAACTCCCTATAAAACAATGATTGAGTACACTTGAATCCAAGTAAACAAAGCTTGAGTGTGCTGCTGTTTGAGTTTCTTGGTTACCTCTGGAATTCAAATTGCTAGAGAGAATCCTTTGGGATCCTTTAGTTCCCTATGAAATTTGAATTGCTGGAGAAAATCTTTGGGGTCCTTTGGCTGCCTTTGAGAGTTAAGGAGGGTGGAAAATCCTCCTATAATTTCTCCTTTCTGTCTCCTCCAAGTTTTTATGATAAAATCCTTATAAAAATGCTAATAATTCATGATTTTCTACACTCAACCTCATGTTAGGCACTCAGGGTATGTTAGCCTTAATCACCACCTATAATAGCATCATAAAACCAAATAATAATAAAAATGCAAGAAAAAGAGATCTAAGAAGGAAAAAACTTGACCATTAACCCCTCCAAATATGTCTAATGATGGAGCTCATCATCACCCCCCTACTGAATGGTTTCTCATCCTATGAGAAACTAATCCTCCTCCTGCATTTCCATCAAGGCTTTGACAGCCCCCTTGATTTCCTGAGGAAGAAGTGTGGGAGTTTCCTCAAGGGGGTAAAAACCATTATTCTTTTCTACATTCTCCCATTCTCTATCTTGTGCATCTGTGTCCTTTTCATCATTCAGCCCCAACAATAAAGGTGCGATGAGCTCTAGTCCCAACCATTGGATATTTTTTCCCTGCATGGACCTCTTGTATAATGGTGCCATTTCCAATGCACCCCTCAGTCTTTCTAGAGTATGGTACTCCCTATTCTTGAGGCTGCGAGGGAGGATGTTCCATCTCCTGTGGTTGGCCATAATGCACTCATCTTCTATATTCCTAGAAACATCATCAAAGTGGCCTATTACCTATGTTTGAGTTTGAAGGTAGCTTTCAACTAGTGCAGGGTCCCTTTCAATCTCTTGATGGTTAAAGCTGAATCCTCTTGGGCTGCACAATTATAGTCTAATATACAAGGGTTCTCTATTTCTTCTTCCCATGACCCTCCATATCTCTTTTGATCTAGTGTCCTCATTCGCCATCCAAGATGCTAGAGCCATTAACTGCATATCCCTAATTATGGAATTGGGGTCCCAAGTATCCAGATTTATCAACACAAGGTTATGCACATGACACTCTGCCAATTTTTCCTGACCAGCCATGGTAGCTTGCTTGTAGAAATCCATGAATTTCCTACAATCTTGGAAATGTAGTGATCAATGGGAGGCTAGAGTTTTGATTTGAAACAGGAGGCATTTCTCCTTGAGGTACACAACCTATGAGTCAGGAGGGAATCTGTGTTGAAGGGCTTCTATGCATAAGTCTACCATGGTGGCTACTTGTTGCCCTTTTTGATGCAATTTCTCCTTCAATGCTACATTCTTTGCTTGTGCCTTGTGCAGCTGCTGCTTCAGATTTGTTTCTTCGATTCTTTCCTCCTCCCTTGGTGATTCTTTAATGATAATCGAGCTCATGCGAGGAGTTTCTGGCTCTTTCTAACATTAGGGGAATTTTGATGTCTAAAATGGGCTTCCTAAGAAAAAATTATAGCAAAAATAAATTTTATAAGAACCAATAGGATTCAAGATGATTTTGTCAACCATGGGGGATGATTCACCATTTTTTAAGTAAAAGGGTAAAAAGATTAAAAAATATTAAAATAATAAAACTATTTTTTCTACTCGTATTCTCAACTTATCTCACAAATTTTTTACACAAATTTCGAGCGGGAGTACTTGTTGGATGCAAAATTTAATTCCTCATCCAAGGAGTACCCATGTTGCATACTTTTGATGGACCCTGCTACATGAAAAATGAGAAATACATGAAAAAACATGATTGAAATCACATTTTTCATGTATTTTTCATTTTTCGTGTAGGAGGATCCATCTAAAGTATGCAACATGGGTACTCCATGGATGAGGAATTAAATTTTGCATCCAATGAGTACTCCTACTCAAAATTAGGGTAAAATATTTGGGAGATAAGTTGAAAATTTGAGTTGAAAAGTAGTTTTTCCTTGTTTCCCTCTAAAATTTGATGATGTAATCAAATCTTGTTTTATTATTTCCACTATTATTTTATAATTTCCTTAGGAGGCACATTTTAGACCTCAAAATTCTCCTAATGCTTATCCTCTAACTCTTGTCAGCTTTGAAATACTTAGAGATCTGCCTTTTTTTCTTTGCGCTCAGAGGAGCTAAGGTGGAAACTACCTCTTTGTCTTGAGGGGATGTGGTGTTGTGTTGTGAGTCTGCTTCTTGCTCACTTTCTACTACCTCTATGAATTTTATTTCCATCTCTTCCATTTTTCCCTAGCCCTTTGTCTCTTCCTCTTCTTCTTCTGGTTCTTCTTCTCGTTCCTCTTCTTTTTCTATAAAGCTAGAAGTGGAATTCTTCCTTGTCTGGGTTGGTTGCTATAAAAGCTTCCCTGCTCATATTTACGAAAGAGGACCAGGCCATGGGTAGGGTGAAGTTGTTCTGTTGCTGCTGTTGCATGTTGTCCCAAAATACGTAGCTGAAGCTCACTGTTGTTGCAATGCGGGATTCCTTCAGTCTCTCTAACTTTAAAAAAATTTAATTTACTAGTTTGGATGAGACATGCCCTCTTTATTATTAGACTGCACAACTAATTATTTTTATTTTTGAAGCGCTTATGTAACGTGGCTCAGCTCCAGTTTCTGTTGTAGACAGTTGGACCCTCTTGTTGTTAACTGGTTGATACTGCATGTCTTCTCCTCTCGTCCTCCTCCACTCCAACTGATTAAATTTTTTTTGCTAGCCTAGATGGTGTGTACCTCTAGTTTTTTCATTCATACTTCACGATGGTGGCCAAGTTAACTGGCCACCTTTCTGCCTCTTAAACTCTTAGCCTGCAAAATTAATTACATCCGGCCATTATGAATGCATAGTGAGGGGTGAGGGGCTATACCTGAGCTTACCAGTTGCTGTCAAGGTGTTTGCAGAAGCTGGAATTTGGAGACAATCATCTTATATGCTACGTTCTTCCTTATTTTCCTTTTTTCTGAGTGAGCAGCTTGCTAAATGAGAAATTGTCTGAGTAAGCTACTGATCTTTCTTGCTATTTATTCCCGCTGTATATGCTGTGTGGGGAACTCTAGATGCCATGGGTGACACTCTTTTCTTTCTTGGGGTCTACTTTATCATCTCCTCTCTTTATTTTTTTTTGATGTTCATGAACAGATTTTTTCGCTGTAGGAATTCCCTGATGTCTGTAGCAATTTTTGTTTTTCTTTCCTTGCTACATTGTGCTCAGGAATGGAGGAATGTGGTGTATGGAGGTGATGGAGGAAGTTATGAAAATGAATGGAGTGAATGATGGGAGGGATGGTAAAATAGAAGAATGGAAAATAATATGAATGCTTCCTTGTGTTTCCAGAAACCATTAATAACCTTCAAAAAAACAAACACAGAAAACAGAGAGATGCAAATGTTTTTTTTTTTTTTTTTTTTTTTTGAAAGAAAGCGGGCTGCCTCCATGGAGGTTTTCAACCCACAAACTTTCCTTGAGTGCCTCAGAGAGTTTTTCACCCATGGATGTTTATTCTCCATGGAGGTTTTGAGAGAAGGTGAGCTGCCTCCATCGAGGTTTTCAACCCACAAGCTTGGCTTGTGTGCCTCATAGAGGTTCTCACCCATGGATATTTACTTTCTTTTTCTTTTTTCTGTTTTTTTTTAAGGAGGTGTGGGAAACTATGGAGTTTCCCATCACATACACCTCTCTGCTTATCGAATTTATGAACTCTGCCCTTGACAAAGGCTTCCTGTAAATTTTAAGTCTGTTCCCATTGACAAGTAAGGGGATTCCTTCCTCATCTATGGTTCTAATTTGAAATGTGCCATTATAAAAACAATTTTCCACTATGTAAGGTCCCAACCATATTTTCATGAGCTTACCTTTGAAATATTTAAACCTTGAATCTTTAAAACTTTAATCTTTAAACCTTGACAGGTCTAGATTTAATTTAGCTACCATTATTAAAGTATTGAATTCAAACTCAACTAAAAGTAGAGCCTTCTTACCATAGACTAGTTCATAAGGAGTGAACCCTGTTGTTGTCTTCCAAGTAGTGTTGTAGGCCGTAGCTGCTTCTACCAATCTGTCTGCCCAATATTTTCTGCTGCTTATCACAACCTTGGTGAGGATGCTCTCTAAAGCTCTAATATTTACTTCTACTTGGCCATTCACCTGAGGGTGATAGGCAGTAGAAGTTCTATGCCTAATCTTGTGCTTCCTTAGAATATTTTCAATTAGGTGAGAGGTGAATTGTGCTCCCTGATCAATTAGTATTTCTCTGGGGTACCTAAACTTGTAAAACACATTATCCCTAAGAAATTCTTCTACTTTATCCTCGATTGCTACCTTAACTGCTTTTGTTTCAGCCCTCTTTGTCAGGTAATCAGTGAAGACTATGATATACTTCCTTTTTCCAGATGGTGGATCGATAGCTCCAACAAAGTCCATGCCCCACTTTTCAAATGGCTCAAGAGCCACCTGAGGGTGCAAAGGAATCTCATCCCTTTACGTGGGTTTTCCCATCCTTTGGCAATGGTCACACCTACTGGTGTATCTTCTGGAATATTGGTGAGGGTAGGCCAATAGTATCTTTCCTTCAAAACTTTGTAAGCAGCTCTCTTTGCAGCAAAGTGGCCTATACATGGGCTGTCTTGACATGCAGAGAGGATATCAAAAAATTCTTCCTCCCTCACAAATCTCCTTAGGATTTGATTAGGGCCTAGCTTGAAAAGGTTTCTCCCAATCCATGTGAAAGGGGTACTTTTTTCTGATGATTCTACTCCTCTCTGTCAATGAAAAATTCGGAGGGATTCTCCCAACAACCAAGTAGTTGGCTATATCAGCAAACCATGGTGAGAGTGATGATATAGAAAAGGGAAACTCATCTGGAAGTTGGTCATCCACCATTTCTTCTTCACCTGCAGGGAGAGCTAACCTGGACAAAAAATCTGCAACAACATTCTCCTTTCCAGGCTTATCAACAATAGTCAAATCGAATTGCTGAAAAAGTAACAACCATCTAATTATCCTAGAATTAACATCTGGTTTGTTCATTAAATACTTGATGGCTACATGGTCAGTGTGAAAAAAGGTCTGATATTGAGTTAAAAAATGATTGAATTTGTTCAAAGCATGGACAATGGCTAACATCTCCTTCTGAGTAACAGTATAATTCAGTTCGGCCTTAGACAAGTTAATTTTGATGAAATAAATGGTATAAGGGATTTTTTCCTCTAATTGTCCTAATGTTTTCCTTACAGCTTTGTCGGATGCATCAGTGTGGATGTGGAAAGGCAAAGTCCAATTTAGACCTCAGACGATGGGGGCAGTATTCAATTTTTCCTTAATGATCCCAAAAGCATCTTGAAAAGCACCAGACCAAATAAACTCAGAATATTTGGCCAATAACCCAAATAATAGTGAAGCCATATTCTTGAAATCTTTGATGAACCTTATATAGAAACCAACTAAGCCGAAGAACCTCCTAGCATCTTTCTGATTTTGAGGAGAAGGTACCCTTTTGATGATAGTGATTTTGTTTGGGTCTACCTATATTACTACTTGGGATATAGAGTGTCCTAATACAACCCCTAATTTCTTCAGGAATTCACAGTTTTCTGGGCTCAAGGAGAGATGTATCTCAATGCACCTTCTTAGTACTTTACCCAAATTGGAGAGAGCTTCCTGAAATTCATTCCCATATGGTGTGAAATCATCCATGTAGATTTCAACATAGTCATGTACTAACTCAGAAAATATGCTGAGGACAACTTTTTGGAAGCTACATGGGGAATTGCATAACCCAAGGGTTAGGAATCTATAAGTGAAGGTACCCCAATGACAGATGAAAGTAGTCTTATCCTAGTATTTAGGGCTAATCTGAATCTGATTATACCCACTGAAACCAACTAAGAAGGAAGGACTTGGTCTATAAAGGGAAAAGGGAAATGGACTTTCTTGGTGGCTTTGTTAATTTCTTGATATTCAACACAAATTGGCCACTTCCCCTTATTCATTGGGACTGGGACAAGAGGAGATACCCACTAACTGTCTCATATAGGATATATGAACCCTGCATCCAATAGTTTCTATAGCTCTTGTTTGAGTATGTCCTTGAGAGTTGGGTTCATTTGGAGTGTAAAAACTCTGGTAAAACTTGATAAATATATATTATTAATGATGAAAGATGAGATGATTACAATGAGGGATCGCCTAGGCTTTAAATAGCCTCAAGGTGTCCCTTGGCGAAGAGGCATGATCTTTGATCATGCCCTTTCAGTTAACAAAACCTAATATCACTATATCTAACTAATAATTAATAAAATATTCATAACATTGCCCCTCTCTTAAGATGCTTTGTCCTCAAAGCATATGTAATGATGGACAATGTTGACGAATGTCTGGTTTTCTCAAGCGATGAGCTCTTGCTTCCCATATTTTAAAAAGATCGTGGAGCATCTTCTCGAGATCCATCTGTTGGTGATGTGGATAGTGAAAAGATCTGATATCGACAGAGTTGGATATTGTCTTGACTTCTATTGGATGTTTGATTTTCCTATTGGAAGACACTTTTATGGGTAGATCTTGGAATACTTTTTCATGTTTCCCAGCTATTCCTTGTTCTTCTGGTGATTTTTTGTGATTCCTTTTTAGATTTAGAGGTAAGTTACCAACAACTATTGTCTGATGTAACTTCTCCTCATCATCAAATGCTGCTTTATCACCGAAGGCCTCAACAGCTTCTGTCGTTATATCAGTGGCTTCGGATGTGTTTGTCGCTTCACATGTTTCGTTCAAGTCTGGGGATAAAACA
The DNA here is from genome assembly GCA_034641835.2 of Pinus albicaulis. Lineage (NCBI taxonomy): Eukaryota > Viridiplantae > Streptophyta > Pinopsida > Pinales > Pinaceae > Pinus > Pinus albicaulis. The sequence goes on along the minus strand of CM076584.1, from coordinate 1,691,633,867 downwards.
CTTTGTTGTTTACAAACATCTGCATCTTCATGGTGATGTGGGAAATCAGCTTTTTCCTGATGCTCTTCTGAGTTCCCTGAATCTGCGGAATTGTTTTGTTGATTTTGTTCCCTGTTAGGAGATATTGGGGATTGTGTCTAACTTAACTTATCTATTTTATCATTTAGCTTACTGTAGAGTTTTGTCATATTGTTCATGATCGCAGTAAATTTCTACAATATTTTGTTCTCCTTGTCCTTAGCCTCCATTTGTTTAAGCCATATTTGCGTTTTTATTTGATCAATTGTCATCACTGACAAAGACATACTGATATTTTTCTGCCAAATTTCCTTTTTTTTCTTTAAAATTAATTAATTAATATTTAATTAATTAATTAAATTTTTATTTTTTGAATTAATTAATTAATTAATAATATATTTTTTTAAAACTATATAATTACTATATATATATAATTTTTAATTAAAAATTATATAACATATATAATTTAATTATATAATTGTTATATATATAATTTATTAAATGAAAATTATATATATAAATAAATTATATAATTATAATATATATATAAATATATATATATATATATATATATATATATATATATATATATATATATATATATATAATTATCAATTAACTATATAATATATTTTTATATAATTAAAAAAAATCGTTTTTAAAAATGTGCCGTTCGGCTGGCTGAAAAGACACACTGTTTCAAATCGATTTTTTTTTTATTTTTACAAACCGGCAGTTTGTTTTTAAACAATCGTTACCCGTCCAGATTTTAACCATGTATTAATGCAGCCGTCCAGAATTATGCAGCTGTCCCCGTATACCAATGGAACGTATTACCCGTCCGATTTTTTTTTTATTAATATACGACGTCGATCTGGAACAGGTATGACAGTTCGGTCGGGTGTTTGACAGCGGCAACAAAGTGGTAGCCGGGGTGGACAGGGTGACTGGTCGACTAGAATGGCAGTCGGAGCAGTCGAGAATGATTTATTAGAGATCCTCGACAGATTTATAAGAAATCTTTTGGAAGTAGGCTGTGCGTTTCCGATCTTCTGTCTTTGCTCGGAAATCGACAAACTCCTGTGCGTTTCTGCGGATGGGTGTCTGCAAAAATTTCAGTACTGGCGTGTAATCATGACGATACTGGTGTTAGCAAATTAGCACAATGTATTAGCCTTTGCTTTTGGGTTGAGCCGAGGGCTTCCCCGAGTTCCTACTCTTTAGCTGTGCATATATCTGCTGCTCTGACAGTAATTACGTCCTGTGGTTAAGTAAAAAAGTTACCTATCTGTATTGTGGTTCTTTTAATACAGTGATAAAGACAGTGAACGCTCTTTTAATCTGTTCTTGCTGTTTAAAAGGTTGTGAGCAGGAACCATTCAAAGTCTGAACTGTTTATAGACCCTGTTGTCGAGCAAAACCACTGAATCGAATCCCAGTCAGTCGAGAGAAGGGAATTCCGTTGGTTGAAAAAAAAGCCACAGTTGGTTGACTGAAATTTCCAACCACGAAGGACCGTTTTCAAATCGGACTCGCTTCTCCTTTGCGAAAAACGACGGTCTCTCTTTCTCTGCACGACAGTGTGCTCCCTCAACTGGCAGCAACCCTCCAGAAAAACTCTAGCGGCGATGCTCAGAAAAACGTGGATCACACACTGTTTCTCGTTTTTTTTTTTTTTTTTATTGTGGACACGAAATTTTTTCCGGCCCGGTGGACAGCAATCGACACACGGGACTGGCGGCTAGACGGTTGGGACAGCAGCGTGTTCGACGAGCAGGTAATGGAACAACGAAGTTCAACCGTCACACTTGTTTTAAAAAACTCGTTTTAAAAAACTGGATGGCTTAATCGGACAGTCGGCTATGACGTCGGGTTATAGAATCGGGCTCCTTTGATGTTTCAATGAGAAACTACAGTCAACAGAGTAGAAGAACCTCCGTCACCCTCAGCAACAAAATGCTACAGCACGGAACTGGCGGAAATAATATCTATGCAGAGCTCGGCCGATTCACATAAACAAAGTATAACGCCACCGCCAACCACAATCTCTGGCACTCGAAGTCAAAATAATAATTTCGCTGTAGAGGTTTGACACCTAACCTTCGGTCAAAACGGCAAAAACGCCAGCAACACCAAAGCCAATTGCAAAAAACGAAAACAAAGAATGAAGTTTTTCTTGTGTTTTTTTTTTTTTTTGAACTGCTTCAAGGATTTACCGATTGGGTTCACAAATGACTCCTGAGAGGCCCTCTGTGAGTATTAGCCAAAGAATTTTGACTGTTTTCAGACAGTTTTCCGGTTCAGACCCAGGTGAGTGTTTGGGATTGAAAGTGGATTCGGATGGAAAGGAATGTGAGGGGGTTAAGTAGGTTGCAAAAAAATTATTTATTATTTTTTTACGTGTGGGAATCAGTTGGTGAGCGTAGGGGAAATTGTGTGCAATTCTGCACTTGTTTAAAAAAATTCTGCAATTCTGGAATTATGTAATTCCTGGGTGATCACACAGATCCCGAAGAGCGAAGGCTCTGATACCATTGGAGTGTAAAAACTCTGGTAAAACTTGATAAATATATATATTATTAATGATGAAAGATGAGATGATTACAATGAGGGATCGCCTAGGCTTTAAATAGCCTCAAGGTGTCCCTTGGCGAAGAGGCATGATCTTTGATCATGCCCTTTCAGTTAATAAAACCTAACATAACTATATCTAACTAATAATTAATAAAATATTCATAACATCATTATTATTTGGGGTTGTCTCACAGGCTTGCATCCTTCTTTGATGTAAATATGATGTTTGCACACTAAAGGATGCACCCCTTTCATTTCCTTGTAATCCCAAGTAAATTCATCTAGATTCTCTTTCAAAACCTGGCATAGCTGCTTCTTTTCTTCATTTCAAGAGGTTTGGGTTGATTTTCAGATATATGAATGGGCGAAACTCAATATCCTTGGTGGATTGAGAGGTTGACTCAATTGAGTGAACTTCCATCCAAGGTTGGATTTCAGACTCTTTGACTAAGGTTTCGAGAGGAATGTTAGTGGAGGACTGGTTTTGAATGGCATGGTCGATGAGTTCATCTTCATCAAGATGCCCCCTCTAAGAATAGCATCTATGGTACACATAGGGGAAGTGTTATATATTTCATCTTATTCATCCTCCAACCATATAGGGAGATCACAATCAATGGAAGGATGGGCTGGACGATATAACGCTAGCTATTTACAGAAAGGCCCATTTATGATAGTCATGTTTCCAGCCTGACAACTAATATAAGCATATGCAGTGGCTAACTGAGGTCTCCTTAAGATTAGAGGATAACCATTAAACTTTGTTTTCGGTTACAGGAACAAGAAATTTGTAGGATACTCCCAAGAGTCATTGGTAACCATATAATCTTCAACAGTCCCTTCTGAAGTTATTGTGGATGGATCTGCAAGTTGTAGAACTGTTGTGGTTTTCCTAAAAGTCCTTTGGAGATTAACTTTCAACATAGTTTCCTTGGTCACGACATCGACGGAAACCCCTAGATCAATCAGAGTGTTGGGGACTATGACACCATCTATAAGCACATCAACAACTGGACTATCAGGGTCCAAGTACTTTGGAAATATCACCCTTCCCAGCATTAGGTCAGAAAGTTGTCTTACCACATTAATGGTGGGGGTATCTCTCTTCGTTCTCCGAGTTTTCTTGAATCAATTTTATTTGATGATCCTATTGTAGATACAGATATCCTTAATGGCCTGGAGAAGTGGTATCTTTACACACAAATTTTCCAATTCTCCCAGGAGTTCAGTCTCCTCTGGGGTGTGTTGACTAGGGTGGATCAAGCGCTCAAGAAAAGGAGGTTGTTGGATCTGAGTGTTACCTTCTTCCTTTTCCTCCTCAACCTCTATAGGTGGAGAAGGAGGATGGTTGTCTGGGAGTACTCTTCCCGACCTGATATTAACTTCCTATATCTCCACATCATAACCTGTATAGGATGCTTCTACACTGGGAGCCTCTTGTGCCTGTCTGTTGTTCAGGTTTAGATTGGGTTGTGCAGGTATAGGTAGGCTAGATGGAGTAGCATGAACAAGCTGAGTTTGAGGTTGGGGTGGAGGCATTAGAGAAGGTGGTTGATTGTGTCGAGGCCTCTACTCTTGGGATGGATTGTTCCACTATGGTTGTTATGGAACATAGTGTTGAAATAGTTGATTCCCAGGTTGAGGATGATATGGAGGGATGTAAGGCCAAGTAGGAGGTGTAGACCAGGATGGAGGAGTGAGGATGTACGAAGGTTGCATGGTTGCACTCTTATTTTTGTGATAGTAAGAGTAAGGTGCACCTTGCATACGTTGTTGATATGGTCAAGGGCCTTGAGGACCTCTTTGGTTGATGAAACAGAGTTACTATGGAATTGCTTCCCCACCTTGATATACAACCTTAAGTCCAGGTAAGGAGGGACAGTTTTCTGTGGCATGATTCTCCTCGCAGACTAAGAAAACCTCTATGACATCATTAAACATTCATTTCTTGGGTGCTTCCTGGTACATCTAGGACAAAATATGGTCAGGGCTCTCTCTGATTCCTCTTGCTTCGTTTTGACCTGCAATGTGTCCATTTGCAAAGAAATGGTCTGCACATGTCACTCTAGAAGTCCTCCAACATATTCCCAATCTCATGTTTGATGGAGGTGGAAGAGGAAGGGGTATTGGATGTACTTTGGCTAGCTCTAGCCTTCTTCCTAAATGCCCTAGAATGGTTCTGGAACACAGTTTTTATTGTTTCGTAGGGTTGTTGGTAGATATCTCCTCTTGATAACATATTCAAGGTTTCTGTAATCTCTTCTCTGATCCCTCAAAGAAGTACAAGTTTAAGTGAGTTAGGATCAAGAGTACAGTTGGCTCTCTTATAGTTCAATTGAAACCACTCTTCATAGTCCTCTAAGGATTCATCTAGCCCTAGAGTCATCCTAAATATCTCATCCTTAGTTTTCTTAGACCGACAACAGTCTTTTTATTTTCTTCTGAAGGTCTCTTCCATCTGTGCCTAGGTAGTGATGCTATCCCCAGGCAGACCCATGAACCAGCGCAAGGCTACATCCTTAAGGGTGGATAGGAATAGCTTCAACTTCTGATCATCAGAGGTGTAGTCATAAGTCCTACAAAAACAAAAAATTCAAACATGAATGTGTCAAGGTCCTCAGAGGTAAGTCCATGGAAGTGTGGAAGAGATGAGGGGCTAATGTTTTTCATCTTAGCTTCCCTATCTACCTCTCTTATGGGAAAGGCTCTTTGGATCCTAGCCATGGTTAAGATAGGTGAAGAAAGTCCCCCATTTGGACCAAGGTCTTCTTCTTCTTCCCCAATAGGTTCCTCAGAGTATTCAGAAGGCTCTCCTATAGGAAGTTGAATCTCACCACCACCAAAGAAGAGTGAAGGGTGGCTAGGAGGTGATGTGGGGATTTTATGTAAGATTTTTCTTTGATTATTCCTACTCCTACAAGCCATGAAAATTAGATTATTTTTTTCCAATATTTATGAAATAACATGAAAATAAAGGAAAGTAGAAAAGAATGTAAAACAAAATCAAAGCATCTACTAGACACATCCCCGACAATGGCGCCAAAAAGTGGTGAGCCTTGGTATTGCACCAAGAGTGTCGCAACTCCCATGGGCTACCCTACTTTACATTATCAACCCAGGGTTCGTACAAATTTGGAGGTGACAGTGCTATATACATAGTAGGTGCATTCTACTGATGTCATCCTCTTCTTCTTTACGAAGGGGTGCTATTAATCAAACTATGATAAGAACTGGAAGTAAATTGCTTGAAGGAACTGATGGGAATGAAACTAACTTAAATTATAGAAAGGAAATGATAGAACGGAAACTAATTTAATCTGCAAAAAGGAAATGACTGAAAAGAAACTAAACTAAGTTGCACCTTGCTAGGAAAATCAGCTAAACACACCTTACTTATCATATGATCTATTTACCATGCTATCATGCTTTTAACCATGCAATTGTTCATGATAAACCAAACTTCACAAAGTGTGGTTCGTAGTTTGGAGGAAAATGGGCTAAAGGTTCTAATGGAGGGCTCATTGCATGAAACAAGGATTAGAGGTGGAAAGAGGGGGTTTAAACCTTATTAAAACTTCATTATAGTGCAAAAATGCTTTGGAGCAGAATGATTTGAAAAGTGTGATGGTGGAGTTGTGATGGAGGGCTGGCAGTGTGATATGCGATATGCGATATCGTCATATGGCAACATCGCAGGCTGGCGGAGAAGTGGTAGAACAGCTTGGGAGTGGGAGCGAAATGCAATGAGTTGGATGACATGGCGGTGGGACTGGTGGCAGAGTACGACATCGATATCGCAATCGGCGTTGGGAGAAAAACGTGTTATGAGAACCAAATAAAAGATGTGATTTGCGACGTTCGATGTGGCGAAGTACATAGAGCTATCGCAATCGACGTTGGAGTGATAAGTGTTAACGGGAACCAAGTAAAAGATGTGATTTGTGACATGCTATGCAGCGGAGTATGGAGAGTTATTGAAATCTGCATTTTGACCAGTAAGTGTTAATGGGAACCAAGTAAAAGATGCGATTTGTGACGTGCAATGCGGCGAAGTATGAAGAGTTATAGTAATCGGCGTTTCAAACGGTAAGTCTCAACGGGAATCAAATAAAAGATGACAATTGCGATTTGCGATGTATGCTAATAGGAAGTACGAGGAGCAAGGGAAGAGGTCCAATTCCAATGGTTTTCAAGATTTTTGCATTAAAAATAGTAAGGAAACCATGACTAATAAAAAAAAGAAGGAATAAGGTGGGCTGAATGGTTTAAGTGTTTTTACGAATAAAAAGGTGGGTTCAGCAGTGGGAGTAAGCGGGAAAAAACAGAAATGGAAGTGTAAAAACAATGCACAGATTGTGAAGACAGAGATGGAGAATGAAGCGGGGAGGCACCACGGAGTTGCTCTGGGGTTTTAATAATAATCCCTGCAATCAACCTACTTAATTATGCGCAAATAAACAAACAAAAGTGTAAAAATACAGTGCAAAGGGAGACTGAAAAATGGTAATGCAACTCTACTTTTAATCTCAAAAACAATGAACATAAATTAGTTTTTGGGTTTGTGGGAACGTTCGCCCTCCTCAAGCTCTATTAACAGAGATGAGAAGGGGGTCTTGATCCACAATTTTTTTTTCGGTTTTTCTACTCTATTCTATTACTCACAAGAAAGCAAAACCTACAACAACACACTGAAAGAAAAACAAAACAACAAATTAGTAGTATTTTCCTCTAATACTACTAATTAAATAAACCCCCTTCTAATTCTATTAAGATTTATTACCCTCTTAAATATATTTATTAAGATATACCCTATTAGTTTCCCTTAGCTTTAGTATACAACCTACTTAATTATTAACAAACTTTCCCCCCACCTTTTTAACATTATTAAAGATAATTTTTTTTATGTAATTGCTTTAATAAAATAATAATGAATAGACCCTTCCTCAAAAATTTTATTAACGTACAATTCTAATTTTATAGAAATAATTTAAATAAACCATAATAATATTTTTTTTTAAATATCACTACTTTAAAAATGAAATAAATATAAATTAAATATATATTATTATTAATAAAAATTCACTTTAATAAAATAAATAGTGAATAGACCCTTATAATCAATAATTTTAATTTATTATTCACCCATTATAATATATATTATCATTATCCTAAAAAAAAATAGTATTAACATAAAATTCTAACCTTATAAATAACTTAAATAAACCTTAATTATAAAGATTTTTAAATATCACTGCATTAATAATGTAATAAATCTAAATAAAATATAAAATAATACATAAATTAATTTACAAATATTAAGAGCTGGTCGGCCCTTTCATTTTTCTTTCTCTCCATTATTTATTAACCCTAATCTTCTCTCTTCTTAACAGGTTGTCCTGATGATGAGTCTTGATTTAGACTCAAAACGTAGACTAAAAATGACTACTGTGGATATTCCAAGTTTTACATCTGATAAATGAAATTATCAGAAGCGGAACTAATGAAATGGCAGAAAGCGGAGAAAAAATACAACAGAGAGGCTGAGGCACTTGGATTGAGCCCTAACCCACAAGCCTAGCTCTCTGAAACTTAAATAAGTAAAATGAAATCAGTCTGCTCATTTCATAAAAGAATAGCCTCATACATTTTTGAAAGTTTGATCACCGAGTAAAATAATAAAAATCTCAGTAGCTTGCAACAAAGTTCCGACCCTTCCTAGCTCTAGCTTTGCTCTATTTATTCTATAGGGCAGTTACGAACAACTCCCTATAAAATAGTGATTCAGTCCACTTGACTCCAAGTAAACAAATATTGAGTGCACTCCTATTTGAGTTGCTTGGTTGCCTCTACAATTCGAATTGATGGAGAGAATCCTTGGGGATTCTTTGGCTACGTTTGGAATTCGAATTCCTGGAGAGCATATTTGGGATCCTTTGGCTGCCTTTGAGAGTTAAGGAGGGTGGAAAATCCTCCTATAATTTCTCCTTGTTGTCTCCAATTCTTTATGATAAAATCCTTATAACAATGCTAATAATTCATAATTTTCTGCACTCGACCTCATATTAGGCACTCAGATTATGTTAGCCTTAATCACCACCTATACTATAATAAAAATGGAAGAAAAGAGATCTAATAAGGCAAAAAGGTGACCATTAACCCCTCCAAATATGTCTAATGATGGAGCTCATCAGCCTCTTCCCACAATAGTGTATCTTTACCCTACAATTGGTAAACTACGAGTCTTGCTTTCAGATTACTTCCGTACTCATATACCTGAAAATAATTAACCATATTCAGGAGCGAGGCTTGTGCATCCTCTTCCATTTCACCGTCAAAGGTAAGAGGCTTTACCTTGAGAAATTATCCCTAAAACTCCTGCTTCTTTTTCTTGGACTTGGAGTCTTCCTTTCCAGACTCTTCTTCACTCTTATAGTTTTCTAATTTTTTTCAACCACTTTTCTTTTTAGTTTTTCCTATCCCCCCTCTTGGAGACTGGATTTAGATTTTAATTCCCTTATCAATCACTCTTGTTCATTGCTAGCTTGTAGTAGACATTCATTACTATTCCTTAACTGAACTAGTTCCTGCTGTAAATCCCCGATCATTCTCAATATCTTGGAATTTGAATCTAAAAGAGTATGCCCCTCCCCTAGTTTCACTTACAGCTCTTCCTTGTCTGACATGATAGTTTTCCGTAAAAAAAGTTTACACTTTATATCTGATACACATTCAATCATTAACATAAGAATTCTAATAAACATCTTTTCAAAAATAACCTTTCCAGTAAAATTAAAATTACAGACAACAAAATCTTCAAGTGTTGAGAGTCCATACTAATCCCAACGTCTAACTTGGGCTCTGATACCACTTGTAACATACCTAAAAAATATATTTTATTTTCTAATTACTTGGTTGACTATGAAGTCTCTTGATCACCTTCTCTCGGGTTTTAATGTACCTAATTTTATTTTATTTTTATACTAACTCACTCTCTGAAGTCTAGGAGTCACTTTCCTGATAATTTCATAAGATATGGTTTTTATTATCAAGGTTATCACACTTGTTAGGTCCCTCTCAGTGATTAACCTACCTTAAATTTTTTTCATATTTAAACCTACATTTAAGAGCCTTAAACAACAATTTTTCATTGTCCTTGTACTCCCCATTCCTTGATCTTGGAGGACCCATACAGTGACCCTTGTGTACTTTCCAAGCATGGAATACATACCCCTGAACCACACTTTGTCTACCAATTCATCTCCCTTTACATAAAAACCTAATTTTTAAGGTCGACGCTTGGTCTCAGTGTCTGACCTGCGCTGATAGCATATATTTGCACTAAGACCTGTGCTGATCGTTGCTCTATCTTAATGTCTAACCCATGCTAAAACGAAGTTTCCATGACTAGAAGCTTCACGAAGTGGAGAGCTGGAAGTTTGTTTTAAGGATATGGCCGAGGAATTCCCCTTTGGGATTCTTGTTCCCATAAAATAGGAACTACTCCAAAGGATAAGATTTTTCCAATTATTTGACGGCACATATCCTCCTCCTCCATTGTTATATAAGGAGACATATTTCACCTCTGCTACCCTAGTTAGAAGTAGAAATCATAGAGAGAAGAAGCAATTATACTTCTATTATAGCTTTGAGAGAATAGAGCAGAGTGTTATTGGTTTTGTGTGTTAGGAACATAGTGGGATCTTAGACATTTGTGTATGAGTGTATCACAAACGTGCTTGGATACAGACCTACCAAAGGAGAGCCTCAACTTCAAGGTTTGGTTGTAAAATCCCCTTGTCTTTATCATAATAAAATGCAACTGATGTTTAACTTCCACCCTTGTTTACATTTATAATGAGAGTTCTAGCATTCCTTGATCAATTAGATAGGCTATAATTGATTTTTTTTTGTTATGATTTTACACTTGTCATGGTGTCCTGACTGTCTCTACAGTTAATCGAACGTTGGTAGCAATGTGTATCGAGCTTGAGAAGAGCAACGCATCAAGAAGCTTCGATGGAAGATGACAACATAGCTTCAGAATAAGGCAGGTCATCTTCCTTGCTTTGAATTTCATTTACAATCTAGGAAGGTAGATGTTAGTATGTTCCCTTAGTTGCTATACCCACCCTAGGGCTAGAGGGATCACCTCTGTCTATAGAGGGGATTTTTCTACACAAAAAATTGGTGACTCTGCTAGGGATGAATTTTTCGTGTTTTTACTGAGTCTGAAAAAGTAATAATATACAACTCGTTTCCTTGTCATTGCCAGTTTTAGGACTTGTTGTTGCACAAGAAACAAACGTAAAACTAATTTTCGAGGAAAAATAATAAAAAAATGATAAAAAATGTGCCTAAAAACCTAATTAGGGTTAGAAAAGGTTATAAAATGACTAAATAGTATAAAACATTTTACTTTTTATCTTTTCACCTTCTTATGATAACTTCCACCGGTTTTCACTATGAATTTGGGGAGCTAACTGCAGGCAATCCAGGAGGTCATTGACGAATCAACATCTTCCAGGGAAGAGCCATGGACTTCTCCTACAATTTCATCCATTTTTTATATTCTTTCATGTCTTGATGCATTTTGTGGGAGGGTTTTGAAAATTAATACCCGTGGTGGTCGGTGCCTATTCTCACCACAGAGCCACACCAGCCTCCATGATTTTTAAACAGGGAAAGTGCTGCTTGGTGCAGCTGTTTGAAAAACAGTAGCACCGAGTGCCACACACAAACATTTCAAAATTTTCTCCAAAAATTCTTGGCCAAATTGGTTCAATTTTTAACATATGGCCAATGGAATCTCTGCATTTGGTTTTGTAGGAAGAATCGGTAGTTGAAATGGAAATAGAGTGGAAAGAAGGGGAGCATGGGGCAGAAGATGCACAAGCCCTGGAAAATGATGCATGCTTAGATGCTCTGAGGAACTGTGGCCTCTTGAAGCTTTTCATGACCCCATGTTTGATAGCTCAATTAGAGCTGCTGCAATACTTCATCAATGTTTGGGATATTGACCAAGAAAAATTCATTATTCATGATCAGGAATTGGAGATAGAAGTCTCTGATATCTACTTCATAACATAATTGTCACGGAGGGGAGAGTGAGCACTAATGACAGGTAATCGGATCCTTGGAGAGAGCACATGCATGTTGATAGATAGAGCTTGTCTTGGAGCAAGGAAACAACACAAGAGTGGAAAAATAGACATCCAGACAATGCCCGACTTACTTTTGAGGGTAGTGTTGCATACCATTACTCGGGCTGCCGGATCTCAGGTTCCCCATGAAGCCACAAAGATGCAACTCCAATTGGCCATAGAATTTATGTCTCTAACAATCTTCAATTAGGAAGAAGCGGTGACAATCAACATGAAACTTCAGCTGACCAAGTGCGAAAACGGTAAGCTGAAGCAGTTCAGGTATGGGTCGATCTTGATACCATTCATCCTAGAATGATCACCGATATTCCAGCGTCAAGAGGTGATTGTACTTATGCCACCAGCATAAGAGCCACTGCTGATCCATTGGGCTGAGTTGCTGCTGCAATCAAGGGGTGTGAAACATATGTCGTGGATACCAGAGTTCTTTGACTGGTTGAGCTGACAACTCATCATGGTGAAGGAATGCCCATATACTAGTATCGATTTGAGGGGTGATCCGAATCTTCCACTTCCGGGAGGGACAACTGGGATGAGGACGGAGGTAAAAAATTATTTTTTGGATTTTTATGAGTATAAGAATTTTTTTGGTTATATATATATGTGTGTGTGTGTGTGTGTGTGTGTGTGTTTTGATATTTTCTCATGTGTTGCAGTTGTTGGACCAGAGAGATCGGCGGGGATGTCTCCGATAGCTCGGAGGGTTCCAAGAGATTTAGAAGAGGCCCCTCATAATGATGGAGGCGATGATGAGGAAGAAATTTCACGTAACCTGGAGGGACTCACGAGCAGGATCCTGGACTATGTGAGATTTGAGGACATTCCTTGCACTTACCAGTGGCACACTGTGGGGGTTTCTAACCGCATTCATCGACTGTTGAGATGTGTCGTGTGGGAAGAGACATGCTATCATGAGCACCATGCTGATTAGACTCCTAGGTGTCATTTCTGCATTTTTTTTAGAGACATGACATCTCAGGATGTGACTGAAACACATATATATTTTTTTTAACTACGATGTACACGCTGTTGCAAACAATTGATATATATATATATATATATATATGCTTATTTTCATGTATAATTATTACTATGTGATGATGATTGCTTTTACAAATTCCAAAGATGTCTATCTAATACAATATTAGCTACTGCATCAGTTAACGTATTCATTCTTCTAGGAATATGATGATATGTAATATAATCGAAATTAATTTCTAACAAACAAACACGTAATACTTCCTTAAAATCTAAGGGTTTCTGACAGAATAACGCCCATTGAGCTAGAGAACAACAAGCTGAGAGTTTGGGTTTACAATTAATACATGAATTTTGAGGGAAATAGCTTTAGTTAGAAGTTCGATAATTGCATTGTATTCAGCGACATTATTATTTCTACATCCTAGACAAATACCTTGATGGTCTACTAACTCACCATTAGGATCATAGATTACCCAAGCCGCAGAGGATAGCTTTCGGGTACTGTGGGAGGCACCGTCAGCGAAACCAACATAAGGAGTGACATACATCTGCACAGTAAGAAAAGACATAATAAGAAGGAAAAAATTGCTCGCAAAGCACACCAAGCCAAAAATGTACAAAAATTAAAAACACACTTATGTACATAATAAATGAATGAGAAAACTCATGCATGATATTTTTTTGAGATACAACCCGTTCCGGGGCTGACCCAGGGGATTGCCTTCATAATCAATAAGATTATAGGCCCCATTCTACAAAACACGTTTAATGATGTAGGGCCCAGGCCACATGGATTTGAATTTACCTACTCCCAGATTATCATGGGCTTGGTCATACAAGAGGACCAATTTTCCTTCTACAAAGGTACGACTGGAAACTGTCTGGTCAAAATGGGATTTGACTCACTTTTTTTGTGCTTCTATGACTAGAGTAGTGAAGCGACGAGTTTCATAAAGACTCTCCAAATATAGAAGACGTTCTTCCTCTGGCGAGGTATGCGGCAGTAATTCAACAACTATCTTGAGTGAAGGAATTTCAAATTCAACCAAAATGGTAGCTTCCAGACCATAAACAAGTTGAAATGGTGTGAATCTGGTTGCATCCTTAACCGAGGTTAGGTAAGCCCAGAGATTTGAGAACAACATGAGATGCCAATTGGACTTGTGCATCCCAATAGTACGTTGAAGCATAGTGACTAAATCTTTGTTCACAGCTTCGACCTGGCCATTGGCCTGGGGATAGTACGACATTGAGCTGTCATGACACAAACCCAACTAAGTAGTCAACTTAGCCATCATAAATGGCGAAAATGGGAGCCATGGTTGGTGATAATGGCTTGAGGGACTCCAAACCTAGCAATCATGTGATTGAAGAGAAATTGGGTAGCTGTCTTACTATCAGCTATGAGTGTAGGCATTGCTTCGGCCTATTTTATGAAGTAGTCTATGGCTACAATAATATAACCATGCCCCCTGACCGAGCGAGGGTTGCATGTCATGAAATCAATACCACACTTCGCAAAGGGACCAACAGTAATGATGGGATGGAGGTGAGCGAGTTGCGTGCACATCTTGCACTGGTAGATTTGGCACTCATGACATTTACGGACAATGAGGATACAATCTTTGAAAATGGTAGGCTAGAAATACCCAGCGCGAAGAATTTTTTTAGCAGTAGCGTACCAAGACATGTGACCACCACACGCACTAGAATGACAGTCATTAAGGACTTTTTTAGCTTCCTCGAGGGTTAAACACTGACGGAGAATGAAATCAGCTGCGATGTGGTATAAAGTATCTTTGACTATGCGATAGGGTTGTGAATGATGACGGATACATCAATGAGCATATTTCATCAACTCGGACCAAAAAGTAGAATTCTGTAGATAAACGATGATATCACCGTACCATGGATTGAGGGTGCTAATCAGAAAAGGAGTATCATCTGGAATGCATTCCTCAGAACCGAAAGGAGAAGAGGTAGAGGGTAAGGAGCAGATCAACTTGGAAAAAACCAATGATTTCTTTGATTTGGTGGCAATGAGCTCCAAATTGAACTCTTGCAGGATAACTATCCACAAATAGTACTTCCCCCCAAGAATTTTTGAGTTAAAATATAGGTCATGGGGTTGCAATCAGAAACCACGGTCGTGGTGCAGATTAAAATATAATGGCGGAAATGTTGTGTGACTTGAACAAATGCCAACGGAAATTTTTCGACATGAGTGTAATGCGTCTCAATGTCGAGAAGATTGCGGCTCAAATAATAGATGACATGCTCATTACCATCGTCATCATCCTGTATCAGAACCATGGAAATAGTGCTAAAAGTGGCAGCCACATAGAGTGAATAATCACGATGATAATTTGGGGGAGGCAAAAGAGGAGCATTTACAAGAATGGTCTTCAGTGCATCAAAATATTTTTGGGGAATCTCATCCCATAGGAATGAGATTCCTTTCTTAAGAAATCGCATAAAACCTTTGGCTACCTCGACATAGTTCTGTATGAAAAGACACAGGAAATTATCTTTCCCTTGCAAACTCTACAACTTCTGTAAAGGGAAGGGTAGGGGAGATTAATCATAACTTTGACCTTAAGAGGATCGAGATGAATATCGACTTTGGAAACAAAAAACCCAAGGAGTCTGTCAGAGTCGATGCAAAAGACACATTTATGTGGATTAAGTCGAATGTTGTAGCATCTACAACGAAGAAAATTTGATGGAGGTGTTCTGGGTGGTCATGATTCTTAGCGGAATGAGCTGGGAGATCATCCAGGTAAGGTTGATAAATGTTCTTAATATCTTGAAAAGCATATGAAATTTCCCGTTGGAACGTGGCACCAGCATTTTTTAGGCCAAAAGGGAGATTTTTATATGTTAAAATACCCCATGGACAGATGAAGGTGTTTTTATGTTGATTAGCCAGTAGTATACTAATCTGGTTATAACCAGAGAACCCATCCATAAGGCAGAAAATATAACTCCCATCACACTCATCAATGATATGGTCGATGAAGGGAATGGGATAGTTATCCTTGGGACAAGCATGATTGATATTGTGGTAATCCACATAAACTTGAACGGTGCCCTGCTTTTTGTCCATAGGGACAATGTTAAAGACCCAATCTGTCAATGTGATCAGATAAATGAAGCCTGATTTGAGAAGTTTTTCAACTTCTCCCTTTATGGCGGCTACCTTTCTAGCGAGCAAGGGATGAAGACGTTTGCGAACAGGTTTCACATCAGGGTAAGTGGGTATCTCGTGCATGACTATAATTAGATCAATGCTGGGCATTTTCTCATAGGACCAAGTGAAAACGTCTTGAAATTCGTAGAAGAGGCTAGTATAGACCTTAATCTCATCAGAAGAATAGGTCACCCCAATGTGGGCATTCTCGATAACCCCCGGTTTAACAGAGATGTCAATAGGCATCATTTGAGTGATATTTCCCATGTTTCCCTCCACAAGAACTTCATGTGTCAAAATAGGCATTTGAAGCAGTTGGGAAGAAACATGGGAAGAAAAATTTTCAAGATAGGTAGACATTGCCCCAAGCCTAGGTAAAAAGGAGGAAGGATGATGATTATCATCCCAGGGAGGATCCTCAAGAGACATGTTTTCCACGATGGCTTCATCAGTTGGAAACGTCTCGTTCAAGGGATCTAGAGAATCTGAAGCACCAATCCAAGGGGATTGAGAATACATTTCAAGAGGCATACTTGAAGAAGCCGAGATGATCTCACAATAATCAATTTCTATCGGGCTTAAGGGCATCACATCACCAAATGAATCAACCTGATCAGGTGAAGGGATGATCTAGGGATCAGAAGAAGTGGAGATCATATTGACCTGATCACAGTTGGGCAGAGGAGGAGAAAAAATACCCATAAGGGCATGATCTTTGAAAATTTTTCACCCCACACTTTCATAAGGTGTGGGAATGTGGTCTACATATGGAAAATTTCTCTCTGAAGAAGTGGAACTGAAAAAGGATAACTGATCAACAGTGATACTATTTCTTTTTTTCTAGAAAACAAATAACACGAACGAGAGTGGATGGTATACATAGCATGGCATGAGTCCAACTGCGACCGAGGAGGAGATTATAGTTGAGTTTGGCGTCAACGAATTCAATCTCGATATTGACCATTTTTCCTTCCAACATGATAGGTAAGCTGGTGAGGATACGAAGAGGGTGAGATTCCCTTCTGTCGAAGGCCTCCAAAGTGTTTGGAGACTAGTTAAGGACTGGAGAACCGATGGGCTTCCAACATGAAACAAACATGATGCAAGTAGATGCACCTTTTTCTATGACTGCTCAATGGATATTCTTACCATTAATCCTAACTTGGATAATCAAAGAAAGTTTGTGAGGGTGACGCAGGACAAAATTTTCCAGATAAAAAGTGATAAGGCTCAAATCGGCAGGGTCAACTCCTCCGATACTGGATAACAAAGCCTTTCGTTGTGACAAACATATCTAAAGTAACTCCAGCGTGGACATAGGAGATGGAACCTAAGAAAGATCCTCAAAAATACTATAATGTTGAGCAACATGGGTGTTCAGGTTATAGGAGGACTTATAGAGCATGCCTTTGGAAGGTGGTCATACAACGGGCTCAAAACTAGGCCTTTCAATATGAAGAGGGTCATAAGCAGGTGGGGTATAATGAGTAGGAGCATCTGAAATTTATTTCCCCACTGATTGACACCGTTCTGTATAATATTTTGATCTGGTAGCAATAGATATGGGTGTAACACCATTCATCATGAAAACTTTAGAGCCAAAAGGGGTGGAGGACTGGGTTTTCTCCACCATTTGAGTTTAGTGTGATGGGAACGGTTCCTTAAGAATTGTTGGGTGTCTTTGATAATTCGACTCACTTCGGCCCATCGTGGACAACCCTTGGTGTAATTCTCATCGTTAGATATCACACAAGGATACTTCGGTTTACATTTCAAGCCATGATCAATATTTATTTTAGGAGAATATTGTTTCAGGGTATCAACTTTGCCCTTGCCTTTACCGTTGCTCTTTATTCCTGGTTACCATATGTTTTCCTTTGCCTTTATTCCTTGTTAAAGTTATATTCCTTAGGGATTCTTTAGGTTTGATTCCAATGGCAATGTTTCAAGATTTCACCAACCAAGGAATTCCCTCAGATGGGAATCTTGGTCCTTTTCCTTCGTTCAGGAATGTTGGTGCCCCGTATATGGAAACGTTGTCCCTCCCGAAATTAACCATTGGTCTGTCGGTTTGCTTATTTTCGACCCCTATGGTTTTTAACATCCAAACGGTTTCTTAACCAAGTTCTCCTCTGCCTGAACCATGTCAACCCCATGTTGATCTTAAGGTTTACCCCTCACCTTCTTCGTGTATTTCTTCACCTCTTTCTTCCTCTTCTCTTGGTGAAAGTATAGATTCTAGTAACCTAGTGACTAGGAAGAAGAAGAAGAAGTCAAAGAAGAAGAAGGAAAATAAGCTAGGGGTGGAAAACAACAACTATTGCTACCCATGCATAAAATATTGAGAAACCTCTCATTGCATACCATAGAGTCAAATTCCCTTGCAAGCTATGTGAGGGTGACCACCTTCTTCGTGATTGCCCTGACATTCCCAAGGTGTTAGAAGTATGGTTTGTTGGTCTAATTCATCCTTCATCATCAACCTCTAGGCATCATGCTGATGATGAGCCTTCATCTAGAGATAATAATACTCATAAAAAACAGGGTAAGATCAAAATTCCTTGTAGGTTGTGTGAAGGGAACCATGTAATGTTCCTTCTCAGGGAATTTATGAAATATGGTCCAGGGGGACGATGTATAAGGAAGGAAATGTAAAAATAAGTTGAAAGGGGACTTGGATCCCTTTTTTTACCCTTCATACATTACACTTCCAGAATATTAACTCAAAGAAATAACCCTAGGTGGGTTATTCAGATCTCTCACTCCTAGGTTACTCAAACAATGCTCAAAAGAGAGAGCTACAGCAATACATGAACTCCAACAAGTAGCAGTAGTGAAACATCAATACATATGGTGCAAGAAGAGAGAATATCCATTATATTATGTGTATCTACAAATAGATATACAATAACTTGAGGAAATACCTCTCAAGATAGGCCAGATCAGCCCCAAGACAGATGTACATGCAAAAGTGGAAGTGCACAGCTACACAACCCAGCAACAAGCTATGACTGTGCAGTCCATAGTGAGAAATGATTGCAAACTGATATAGACATAATGATATAGCAATAGCAAGCTCAAATAAAGTGGGGGAGCAAGATCTCAACCCCGAAAAACAATACTACAACAATCCTCCAAGGGATTGGCCAAAATGTACAAATTGGAAAAATGCCAGAGTGCAGTGTAGCAACTACAAATCAATAACAATACGAAAATGGAGAAGGATAGAAATGCTGCAAATATGAAGAAACCTCATCCAATGATCTTCAAAGTGAAAGGCTGCTCCCTTTATTAAAGATTACACTCTCCAATCCATAGTGTGAACCCCTCCTGCAAGTGCCCTATGGAAATAACGCAATATGGGGGAATAGACTGCGCTGGGAATGATATGAAACATATGGCCCAATGCAAAAATCTGCAATGAAGCTCCGGGATCTTCGTCACTGATCTCCCAGAGAAAGAATGAGCTCCTCCTCTGCAAAAATAGCTCCGGAAGTGTGTGGTAATGAATCCTCATTGCAACCCCCAGCAACTTAACGTTTCTACACAGCTGGAAAACACTATAGCTGAAGATGGTTACCATGGCCTCGAGCCTGGATGTGAGGATAATGAAGAACAGATCCTCCAAATATTCCCAATGAAGGAGAGGGGACTCCTAAACAGAAATCTCCCTTGTGCTAAGCAGCACAGCTGTCCCAGTTGAACAACTGGAGAGAATAGACCAAAATCGAAATCTCAAACATAATGAGAAATGGCTCTCCTCCCCCCTTTTATGCCAAGAGGAGGCTTCCTTGTCATGGACCCCACCCATTAGGGTTTCTCTCATCTAATGATATCCCTCCTATCAAAATTGCACTGTCTTCTCATGCAAGCTATACCTCTTTAGGAAGTGTTGTTTGACTTGGTCAAACTTTACCTAGTCTTCTTGTATTTTCCCCTTTTCACACTAGGAGATGAAAAATAAGCCACATAGGTGACCCCTTTGCTTATTAGGAGTGTTTATTATGCTCCTTCATGGGCCCCCTTACCCATTTAATTCTTTTTATTAAAAGGAAAGCAAAATTAATGTTGCAATTTTCTTCATGAAAATGTGGGAACATTACAAACCATCCCATTCACCTCTGTCCCTATATGGATGAAGCCTATAAAGTGTTGGATAACCTTTCATCTTCTAAATACTGTCTTCCCACTGGTTACGGGAAGTTTTCTTCGAGTCCTATGCTAG
Source organism: Pinus albicaulis (assembly GCA_034641835.2). Taxonomy (NCBI): domain Eukaryota; kingdom Viridiplantae; phylum Streptophyta; class Pinopsida; order Pinales; family Pinaceae; genus Pinus; species Pinus albicaulis. Next base: position 1,691,613,718 of record CM076584.1, on the reverse strand, counting down.
TTGATCAACCCATTGATTTGGATTCGTCTTCAGTAAATTCCGCTCTCTTTGAAAACCAGTTTCCTGAGTCCATTTATGACTAATCATTGGTTGAGAAAAAGGTCGACCTGATTCCACCTACGTTCCATCAATTATTTTGTAATATTCCCAAATGGGGAATGCAACAATTTATGAACACAAAACTAGAAATAGCAGTGTAAATTAGCTCATTAACATTGGAGACCAATATGGAGTCATAACATCATGTATTAGATCAGAAAATAAATACAAAATAGTGAGGCATAAATCATATACAATTAAGGAACAAGTCTCCCATAAGCAATCAATCCCAAAAATGAGTTGATGTCACAATAAAAAATTCCAGAGAGGTGCTACAATGTAGTCATATTATGCATAGCTATAGCTGGAGATGATATAATGATACAAAAATAATGATATAGGCCCAATAGAATCTAAACATATAGATCTAGGCACTAGATCAGCTTTCCAAGACAACCCAAGAGGGTTTCTGGAAAATGCACACAATGTGCCAATCTAAGCCGTAGCCCGAGGGATGAAGATAAACTGCAACAACATAAATGAGAATATATGTCTGAAGCTGATGTAGACACTACAAATCTTCTGCAATTGATCCTCTGGATGAAAGAATGGATCCTCCTCTAAAGAAATCACCTCCCAAAACAATCACTGCAACCAACCCTACAACTCCTCCCTAAAATAACACAGATCTGGACTAAAACTCCGCTGTAGGGGATAAATATTTCTTGTCCTGGTGCAAAATGTGTCAATAAAGCCCAAGGGGCTTCCTTATTGGCCTCCCAATGGATGAAAACCTTCCTCCACTGAAAAACTAGCTTTGAAGACACCCGATCTAATTCTCCACTGCTACACCCTGTAACACAGCACAATATCCTGTAGAAACTACATTGATGAAGAAAGTTGTAGCTTGGCCTGAAAACGTGAATGTGGAAATGAAATGAAATTCTCTTCAAAGATGCCTCTCAAGGAAATAAGTGGGATTCCTGCTCGGGAACACTCGGTGCTAAACAACACAACGATCTCAACTAAACAACTCAAGCATGCAAGAAGTCTAAACAGACCACATACAAAATAATAATCAAAACATAACCCCATATGGCTGCCATCCTCTTCCTTATATAGATTATGAGCTTCCTTTCCCTTGGCCCCACTCAATTAGGTCATTTCCTTCATGAAATCAATCTCCCTCCAAAATTGCATTATTCCTCATTGTTGGAACACCTAATCCTACATGGGTAGGTGTGGAATATGAAAAGTCACAATGGAGTCCAAGTGACCTTCGAATGTGAAACCAAGAGTCACACCATTGTACTATAAATGTACATCTTTGTATAATGGAAAATAAGGAAGCCTCACGCTTATCTTTCATTGTGTGTTTGAGTCTCTTGTGTGTGTGCATTCTTCTTCCTCATACACCATGTGTGTGCTTCAACATGGTGTTTAACATGGTATCAGAGCGGGCGATTTCTGACCCTGCTCCACTTTGAGTGAGCCATTTGTGTTTATGGCCTTTGCATATCTGCAAAATTGTTGACATTTTGCAGCATTCCGGCATTGGTTTTAAGAAGGAACAGCATTCAGTGATTTTGCAGCATTCAGAAGTTTTATCTTGGAGAAGAGCAGCATTTAAAATCCCAGCATTCAGCGTCTGTTTTGAAGAAGAGCAGCAAACAACACTGCACATCTGAAGGTTTATTTTTTCTGCAACCTCTGCATTTTAAATTCCGCATTTAAAGAGCTGCTGGAAATTGTTTAAATTGAATTTCTGAAGAAGAAATTTCTGGGTTTTCACTGGAAATATTTCTGAGTTTTCATTGGAAGATTTCTGAGTTTCTGCAATTCTACATTTCCCTGTTGCTGGGCTACTGGAAAGATTTCTAGATTTGTACTGAAAGAAATCTGAGTTTTTCTGCGATCCACATTTTCTGCTGCTGAAATTAAATCTGCTCTATATTTGGAAGAAAAGAAAAGTCTGTTGTTTCCATCTTTTTTGCAATCTCTGCAAATTGTTTTACTCCTCTCTTTTCTGTTTTAAAAAAGAAAAAAGAAAAAAAAAATTTAAAATTTAAAAAAAAATTACTGCTCCTGGCCTTTCGGCCTCCCCAACCTGTATTTTTTTTCATCTCACATTCCCCTCGCCTCCTCTGCACACTCATAAAACACTCCCATCGCTCTTCCTTACAGCGCCTACCTCTCTGCATTTAAAATAAAATAAAATAAAAAAATCAAATTCTAAACTACCATCCCTCGCTATCCCATACGCCCTCCGCTCTCAACAATTGCTACACACCTCTCTGCGTTAAACCCTCTGCACTTGCCGCGTCCCTATCTTTACCTCTGCATACAGCCCTCACCCCTCGGCGTAACCCTCGCCTCACACTACAACGTTCCCTCACTTCTCGACGCCCCTGCCACCTGCGTTAACTCTATTCAACATATGCCTCACATTCAACAATCGAACCCACGGCCCCTTATCTCTCCACCCGCCTCACCTCACCTCACAAACTCACTCCACGCCTGTTCCTTTCCTAAAACCCTCTCCCTCACATCGAACTCTCCCCCCTTACAATATACTATAACGCACCTATACTATGCGCACCTTACAATATACTATAACGCACCCCCCCTCACATCGAACTCTCCCCATTCTCATTTTAATTTTAAAAGCCCCACTTCCCTTTTTAAATTAATTTCCCCCACCATACATTATCCCTTCCCTCATTTAAAATCTCCTCCTCCCTTTTTAAATAAAATCCCCCTCCTCTCTTACGATTTTTCCCTTGTCTCATTTTAAAATATTTTTAATTAATCCCTCCCCCACCATATAATTAATACCCCCTCTTCTTTTTAATTATTTCCCTTTCCCTTTTTTTTTCCCACTTTTAATTCCCTCCCATTATATTAAATTCCCTTATAATCCCATTCCCATTATATTAAATTCCCTCCCTATTAATCCCCTCTCCATTATTTTAATTAATTCCTATTGATTTATTTTTTAATTAATTTTTAATTAATTAAAAAAAAAAAAAAAAACAGCAGAGAGAGAGAGAGAGGAAGGACATTGAAAAGGAAGAAGAAAATTTGAACAGCAGAAATGAAGAGAAAATGACATATGAGCACTTGACATAGAGAAATTTGCAGATTTGACATTGACATGAGAGTGATTTTTTGAAGATTTTTACATGAGAAGACAAGTTTGCCATCATTTGAACAGCTCTTTGAAGAAAATTTCAGCGGCATAGTGTTTTTCAGCTGCACATTTACAAAATATTTTGCAGAGATTTTGTATTGAACTCACATTGTGAGTGAATATTGCTTCATCATTCATAGTTGCTTGAAGTGTAAATTTGAGTTGTTGGATTGTTGATTGCCCTCCGTCATTTGAGGAGCACACTTTGTACTTTGAAAATTTCTTAAGTCATTTGTATTTGTTGCATCACATTGTAAACGGGTGCATTTTCGGTTGTAGCCGACACCCTTTCATTCATTTTTGAGCCTAAATTGTTGAAAATGGCCAAAATCAATGAGGCATTAATGTTGTTGAATGACCTCATTCATTCAAATGTTGATGACATGATAAAAATGAGCAAGGATGCTCTTTGTAAAATTCACAGTTGTTTACAAGATGCACATGAGAAGATTGAGTTTTTACAGTTGGAATCTCAGCTCCAACAAGAAGAACTTCAGCAAAAGAGTCACCATTCTGAACCTGTTTCTGTTCAGAACATTGTGAAGGACTCTCATCAGAAGAAAGAAGACAAACATGATTCACATTCAGCAGATGTACATGCAGATGCAACAGCTCAACCTGCACTTCCTAAGCCCATCATCAGACCTTGGGAAGAGCTTGTCCACAACAAGCACCGAACTGGTCTTGGATATGACAAGGATGTGTCCTTTCATATTCCAGACTACACAAAGCCCATCATATTTCAGAGTGTCGGATTCATGTATGACAGTTCACCTGCAGCTGTTCCAGATCCTGTTCCACTTCCACAACAGATTGAGAAATGCCAACACTGTGATCGAGTTGGCCATATGAAAGATCATTGTTTTGATCTTCATCCATGCAAGAACTGTGGTCGGCACACCCATTCTTCAGACAGATGCTTCAGACACAAGCCTCCTGCAAGAACCAAGATTCATCTTGGATGGATCGCTTCTTGGCAATGGGCATCAGCAACCAAGAATATGTTTACGACACATGTTAGAACTTGTTCACAGATATTGAACAAACTTGCAGTTGAGTTTTCGCCATCATCTCACCTTGTCCCTGACAGGGGGGAAAATGGTGGTCATGTACAAGCTTCGACGACAGATCAAGCGAGCCTGAGCCACAATCTCTCATTCCATGTTCAGAGTTGTAGCCAGTAGTTCAAGCGAGCCTGAGCCACAATTCGTCATTCCAGATTCAGAGATGTAGCCAGAGACACGAATGCCCATGAGCATACCTTCGGTTGGTGGATAACCTAAAACCATCATTTTCGGTTGGTGGATAACCTAAAACCATCATCTTTGGTTGGTGGATAACCTAAAACCATCATTTTCAGTTGGTGGATAACCTAAAACCATCATCTTTGGTTGGTGGACAACCTAAAACCACCACAGGTAGTAGACCTCCCTTCTTTTAGGTCGAAGGTCTCCCCTTTTTATGAGGGACAATTCCTCTAGCAGAAGCCTTCAGCTTCTTGCCAGTTTTGGAAGAGTTCCGGGAACTGCAACAAGTTTTGCGTTCCAGTGTTTGTGGTCATCCTAAAACCACCTCTTTTTTCCAACATTTCATAGAGTTGATTCAGCCCAAGTGCTGCCATGCATACTTTGCAGATTTGTATTACAACTCTTTTCTTGGACTCACACATACCCCTTCGGATTAAGGGGGGATGTTGGAACACCTAATTCTACATGGGTAGGTGTGGAATGCGAAAAGTCACAATGGAGTCCAAGTGACCTTGGAATGTGAAACCAAGAGTCACACCATTGTACTATAAATGTACATCTTTGTATAATGGAAAATAAGGAAGCCTCACGCTTATCTTTCATTGTGTGTTTGAGTCTCTTGTGTGTGTGCATTCTTCTTCCTCATACACCATGTGTGTGCTTCAGCATGGTTTTTAACACTCATTTAATATCCACTCCTCCATAACAACGTTGTTGACTTGGTCAAAGTTGACTAGTTCAACATGATCCAACCCCTATTCACACTCAAAGGTGCTTTATTTAGCTGCTTATAAGGTCTCCTTTAAAACTTAAAGTGTTTTTATTGCTGCTAAGGATATTTATGGGCCTCCCTACCCACTTATTCACCTACATAGTGACAAAATGATCTATAATATTCCATTTAGCTAAAAGCTAAATTTTAGGAATATTACAATCTTCCCCTCCAAAATGTTGCTTATCCTCAAGCAACTATAAAGGTGGAGAAAAATTCCTCCCCTCCTCTTGTGGCCTCTTCATCAATAGTCCCCACCACTGCTCAAAATAATCTGTAATAAATCTGCCCCCCAATAGTTCCTCCCACGTATGCAAAACCAAATGGCTCACATCATGAGAAAGAAGAAGGTGTAAGTGGAAACCTTCTTTCTGTCCAATGGCCTCCTCAAGGTAGGAGCGATGACAAGCATAGGGGATCTCATTCCCAATGAGAGACTCCCATCTCCATTCTATCATCCAAATGAAATGAGCCATCCTAGGTAGCTCGTCAAAGAGATCCTCAACCCCCTGTTCATGCAATGTATTGGGGATGTATGGAGATATCAGATTTTTCCACCCATTATGTTTCTCTCTCCATTTATGATATGTATGGGGCTGTTGCTGATCTTGGACTGAAATGTTATGGTCTTAAAGAATATCCCAAGTTACCCCATCAATCAAAACATCCATGAAGTGCCCCTCCTAAGAACCCAAGTTCTCCAAATGGCTCCTCCCACATGAAGACAAGAGATGTAGTGTGGCAATCATTGTTTTCCCATTGTTTCTCCTAAAACATGCAACATACAAACTAGGGAGAATCATACTCCCAATGGACACCTCCAACTCTTGTGCCATCCTCCCAACAAAGCTTCTCATAAAAATAAGAGCATCATCAGCATATGGAAGCAAAAACAAATAAAAACAAGTTCCCATATGACAACCAGGAGGTGGATCACAGTTCCATATGTGGAACTAACATAGTGCATCCCCTACCTGCCTTAGAACAAAGCATAACAAGTGTCTTTTCAGCCACTTGTTTGCTGCCACAATCATCCTACAAGATAGGATCATAAAAGTAAAATTTGGTGCCAATGGTGCACACCAAGAATCATGTGGCATCTCCCACAATCCACAAATAGAATGACCAACATCAATGTTGAAAATGGCCTCAAGTGCATCATAATACAATATAAAAAAAGGAAAGATCCTCCTTGGTACAATACGCTTCTCACAAAAAGTAAAGGAATACAAATCATAATGCATAAGTGTACATCCTCTACTATGTAACTTGGTCCTTGAGCTGAAATGACTCAACTGAAAGTTCTCCCTCACTCTCACCGAGTAGGGAAGTGGTTATAGAAACCTCTCCATCATCATCTGGGCTATGCATCTCTCCATAATCTAATATACATCTTCTTGGATGCCCTCCCAAGTGAACTCCTCCATCAAGGAATAATATGCATGAAGGTGCATGGAAGAAAAGTCCACATGTGCTGCATGTAACAGCTTCTCCTTGAGCTCAAAATATTTATTCAAGAAGACTCTACCATAAGAATAGATGACCTCATCATCCACCATGTATCTATCATCTCCTTCTGGGTCATCAAGAATCATGCAAGCACCAATATCCTTGGAGTACTCTACCAAAATTTGAGACCTCCAATATGGATCAATCCTCCTAAGAGACAACACTGTAGATCTGAAATGTGAATCTCCCCACATGATGATGTATTTTTGTTTGACATTCCTCATGCAAAAGTCATGCTCCAGAGTGCTGCCATGCCCATCATGCAGCTGTTCATACTTAAGTAGAAGTGGTGGCCTTTAGAAGTTGGCCTCCCATGAGAAGCTACTATCCAAAAAGAACCTCCTGATCTTGGCCAATGTAAGCATGAGTGGCCTCCATATACTCCAATATATGGAGGATTCCTTCCTCAAGGGAAGTACCCTCTGTTTCTCCAAATCCATGGAGCAGCTCCCTTGCACCATGGTGGTGCCATCCTCCATCACTACAACAACTTCTATCAGCGCATAATATGTAGTGAGAGTGGGTATTGTTGAAAATGGGAGAGTGTATCCCTCCTCCTTGTGTCTACCCCAGACTCTCTGTGCTGTATCAAGTCCTCCCAAGGTCCTCACCCCTCTGGAATCAATGAGTGGTGCAACCAAATGTGAAGCATCTCTCATCATCTCCTGATCTGGTGGTCTCCCAGGTGGAATGCCTCCATGTCATGAGACATCAATATCAAGAGTAGACTGCATATATAATTGGACAACTTTTTCCCTGCCCAAACCAACCTGCCTCTTTTGTGCATCAACCTTCTAAAATAGATAGGGTGTGTTCTCCTAATCATATGATGTTGGCCTTCCTCCCTACCTTCTCCTTTCATCTGCAAGGTCTCACAGTCTATCAATAATGGCACATGTTGTTCATGGATTGTGCCTTGATCTCCACATATGAGATCCTTTGGGATTCCTTGTGAACATACAAGAATTCCTCTTGTGGGAGCAAGTGCTCCACCTTACTCTCCATGAGGTGCTATATATGCTCTGGATATGACAGTGGTGTTTCTTCCAACCTTCTCTTCCTCTTCAATATGAATGGGAGTCACCTTCTCAATAAGAAGATCATCTTTTGAAAAAGGGATCTCCATGCCCTATTTTCCAGGGTTATGAGATAGATATATTGCCTCTAGCAAGGTATTATGCAAGATGTTAGCCTCTTCAATAGTTTTTTGAAGTGGAGTTGGGTTTATAGATCCTCCCAAACCATGCAAAGGTTTTGTTTGTTTTGGTTTTTTTAGCACCACCAAAGGTGCATCAAAATGTTTTCCATCAAAACTTTCCATTATTCTCCTAGTGAAATTTGCATAAGTGGATGTATTTTCATTTTTAATGAAAAATATTCAAGCATCCACCAAGCATAGGCCTTACCTCCAAAATGCAGTGCTGCTACTTTGATGGTTTCATTCTCTGAAACTTGGTGTTGTTGAAAATAGGTGTCTAGCTCCTCCAACCAAGCCCTAGTTGAACATTTAGGTGAACCATAAATAGTAGATACAAATAATTTACCCACATCATGCTGCTTGCTCCTTTCCTCCTTGATCTTCCAAAATCCTTGGAATTATAGGTGATCTTTGAAACTCTTAGATTGAGATTCATACTCTTGCAAATAATTACCAAGAGTTTCCTTCTTTGGCACATCTTCTTCCTCCATATTTCTTACAATAAAACTGGGCATAAGACTACATTGTGAATCATAATGTGTGGTTGCATTCTCACACCCATCATGTAAAAATCTAGAGTTTACTTCAGATTCAAACCCCCTTGAAGATTCTCTACACATCTCCCTTCTCATCTTCTTGATATCTCCCTTGATGCTCTACATAGTTTGAAAAACAAGCTTTGAGAGCTCCTCTTCCTCTTTTCCTCCAAATAATGGATTAATGTCCTTGTTTTTTTTGTACATCTCCTCTTCTTGTGAGAATATTCTCCTTATGGTGACATATTAGCTGAATGCACAAGCTGAGCCAAGATTATGCTCTGATACCACTGTAATATTCCCAAATGGGGAAACAATATATGAACACAAAACTGGAAATAACAGTGTAAATAAACTAATTAACATTGGAGACCAATATGGAGTCATAACATCATGTATTAGATCAACAAATCAATACAAAATAGTGAGGAATAAATCATATACAATGAAGGAACAAGCCTCCCATAAGAAATCACTCCCAAAAATGAGGTAATGTCACAATACAAAATGCCTAAGAGCTGCTAATATTATGCATAAGTATAGCTGGAGATGATAGAATGATACAAAAATACTAATATATGCCCCAATACAATCTAAACATATAGATCCAGACACTAGATCAGCCTTCCACGACAACCTAAGAGGGTTTCCGGAAAATGCACACAATCTACCAATCTAAGCTGTAGCCCTAGGGTTGAAGATAAGTTGCAATAAGAGAAATGAGAAGATATGGCTGAAGCTAATGTAGACAATACAGTTCTTCTCCAATAGATCCTCTAGATGAAAGAATGGCTCCTCCTTTGAAGAAATCACCTCTCAAATCAATCACTGCAACCACCCCTGCAAATCCTCCCTAAAATAATGCATATCTGGACTGAAACTGCGCTTTAGGGGATAAATACTCCTTGGCCTGGTGCCAAATGTGTCAATAAATCCCAAGGGACTTCTTTACAGGCCTCCCAATGTATGGAAACCTTCCTCCACTCAAAACATAGCTCTAAAGACACCCGATCTAATTATCCACTACTGTACCCTACAACACAGCACAATATCCCGCAGAAACTGCACTGATGAAGAAAGTTGTAGCTTGGCCTAAAAACCTGAATGTGGAAATGAAATGCAATTCTCTTCCAGGAGGGCTCTCAAGGAAAGAGGTGGGATTCCTGCTTAGGAACACCTGGTGCTAAACAACACAACAATCTCAACTAAATAGCTGAAGAATGCAAGAAGTCTAAACAGACCACATACAAAATAATAATAAAAACATAACCCCATATGACTACCATCCTCTTCCTTATATAGATTATGAGCTTCCTTGCCCCTGGCCCCACTCAATTAGGTCATTTCCTTCATGAAATCAATCTCCCTCCAAGACTGCATTATTCCTCATTTAATATCCACTCCTCCATAACATTGTTGTTAACTTGGTCAAAGTTGACTGGTTCAACATGATCCAACCCCTGTTCACACTCAAAGGTGCTTTATTTAGCTACTTAGAAGGTCTCCTTTCACACTTGAAGTGTTTTTATTGCTTCTAAGGAGATTTATGGGCCTCCCTACCCACTTATTCACCTACCTAGTGACAAAATGATCTACAATATTCCATTTAGCTAAAAGCTAAATTTTAGGAATATTACATCTTTTCCATCGAGAGCGGGCCTCGTCCCAGTCAGGTTCCTTTTGTTTCCTATGATTCCCCGGGATCAAAGGGTGATCCTCCGACTCCCCTCGCCACAGTCCCAGAAAGTGATCCTCCTTATCTCGTTCCCAGAGTTCAGGAGGATGGTCTTTCTACTCCCATAATGCAAGGGGATAATCCTGTTATTCCTATGGCAACCCCTCCATGTAGTTTGGTTGATTCCTTTGATTGGAGTCGATTTACAGGATACCTTCTTCCTTCTTACGTGCCCTTTTAGATCACTTTTCAGGCCTGCAATATGGTCATACCGGGCACAATTATAGATGAAGGTGCATCAGTTAGTATTTTGTCCTCAACTACTTGGAAATATTTCGGTTCTTCGCTGCTTGTACATGTTACTTAGAATATGTTGGCTTTTAATAAAGGAGAAGTCAACCATTAGGGATCCTTTCGAAGTTGCCTATTACTTTGAGAGGGAAAACCATCTATATAGACGTGATGGTTATCCAAGCCCCCTTAGATTTTAACTTACACTTGGGGTGTGACTATACTTATGTCGTGGGAGCACTTGTGTCTTCACTCTTTTGTGTGATATGTTTTCCACATTAAGGTTGAATCATGACCATTTATCACTTTCATTCATTGGTCCTAATTTGGCTCCTGGTCCACCATCATCCCTTCCTGGTTCTTACCAGCCAATGTTATCTTCCCCACCACAGGTCAATTATGTGGCCACCGGTTCCATTTCCCCTTCCAATGATAATTTAGTCAGTGAGGTAGTACACAATGTACTGGGGGAATTTGATCCTAATTTCTAGAGTGTTGTTCTCCTGTTAGATGAGAAACTCTTGGAATCCATGACTTCTTATTCATCATGATCAGGTTTTTAGAGAAAATTTCATTTTCTTGTATCAAGCTCCTTAAAAAATGAAACAAGATTCTTTCGGAGCATATTTCTTTTTTGTGTCAGTCTCCTTAAAAAATGAAACAAGGTTTTTAGAGCATGGTTCATTTTCTTGTGTCAAGCTCCTTAAAAAATGAAACAAGCTTCTTTCGGAGCAGTGTTCCTTGTCTTGTTCCAAGCTCCTTAAAATATGAAACAAGGGTTTTGGAGCAGAGTTCATTTTCTTGTGTTAATCTCCTAAAACATGAAAAAAGGTGTCATGAGGATAGTTCTTTCTGTTAAACACCATGTTGAAGCACACACATGGTGTATGAGGAAGATGAGCACACACACACAAAAGGCTCAACACAATAATGAAGGATAAGCGTGAGGCTTTCTTATTTTCCATTATACAAAGATGTACATTTATAGTACAATGGTGTGACTCTTGGTTTCACATTCCAAGGTCACTTAGACTCCATTGTGACTTTTCGCATTCCACACCTACCCATGTAGGATTAGGTGTTCCAACATCCCCCCTTAATCCGAAGGGGTATGTGTGAGTCCAAGAAAAGAGTTGTAATACAAATCTGCAAAGTATACATGGCAGCACTTGGGCTGAATCAACTCTCTGAAATGTTGGAGAAAAGAGGTGGTTTTAGGATGACCACAAACACTGGAACACAAAACTTGTTGCATTTCCCGGAACTCTTCGAAAACTGGCAAGAAGCTGAAAGCTTCTGCTAGAGGAATTGTCCCTCATATAAAAAGGGAGACCTTCAACCTAAAAGAAGGGAGGTCTACTACCTGTGATGGTTTTAGGATTACCAACAACTCTGGAATGCTTGAAGCATTTCCTGGAACTCAACCAAAGCTGGCAAGAAGCTGAAGGCTGCTAAGCTGAAGGCTTCTGCTAGAGGAAGTGTTCCTCATATATGAAAGGGAGACCTTCGACCTAAAAGAAGGGAGGTCTACTACCTTGTGATGGTTTTAGGTTATCCACCAACCAAAGATGATGGTTTAAGGTTATCCACCAACCGAAGGTATGCTCATGGGCATCCGTGTCTCTGGCTACATCTCTGAATCCGGAATGACGAATTGTGGCTCAGGCTCGCTTGAACTGTTGGCTACAACTCTGAACATGGAATGAGAGATTGTGGCTCAGGCTCGCTTGATCTGACGTTGAAGCTTGTACATGACCACCATTTTCCCCCCTGTCAGGGACAAGGTGAGATGATGGCGAAAACTCAACTGCAAGTTTGCTCAATATCCATGAACAAGTTCTAACATGTGTCGTAAACATCTTCTTGGCTGCTGATGCCCATTGCCAAGAAGGGATCCATCCAAGATGAATCTTGGTTCTTGCAGGAGGCTTGTGTCTGAAGCATCTGTCTGAAGAATGAGTGTGCCGACCACAGTGCTTGCATGGATGAAGATCAAAACAGTGATCTTTCATGTGGCCAACTCGATCACAGTGTTGGCATTTCTCAATCTGTTGTGGAAGTGGAACAGGATCTGGAACAGCTGCAGGTGAACTGTCATATAGGAATCCGACACTCTGAAATATGATGGGCTTTGTGTAATCCGGAATATGAAAGGACACATCCTTGTCATATCCAAGACCAGTTCGGTGCTTGTTGTGGACAAGCTCTTCCCAAGGTCTGATGATGGGCTTGAGAAGTGCAGGTTGAACTGTTGCATCTGCATGAAAATCTGCTCTAGTACAATGAACTGAATGTGAATCAACTGAAACTTTATCTTCTTGCTTCTGATGGGAGTCCTTCTCAATCTTCTGAACAAAAACAAGTTCAAAATGGTGACTCTTTTGCTGAAGTTCGTCTTGCTGAAGATGAGTTTCCAACTGCAAAAACTCAATCTTTTCTTGTGCATCTTGTAAACAAATCTGAATATTACAAATAGCATTCTTGCTCATTTTTATCACATCATCAACATTTGAATGAATGAGGTTTTTCAACAACTCTAATACCTCATTGATTTTGGCCATTTCAACAACTTAGGCTAAAAAATGAAAGGGTGTCGGCTACAACCGAAAATGCACCCGTTTACAATGCAACAAGAAATACAAATGACTCAAGAAATTCTCAAAGTACAAAGTGTGCTCCTCAAATGATGGAGGGCAATCAACAATCCAACAACTCAAATACTGATTATGAATGAAGAATCAATATCAATACAATGTCAATATCTCTGCAAAATATGTGCAGCTGAAAATGCTATGCAAAAGGCCTTTAAAGCAACTGAAATTTTTCTTCAAAGAGTTGTTTTCGATAATGGCAAACTGTCTTCAAATGTCAATTTCTTTAAAAAATCACCCTTCAAATCAATGCCACAAATCATTGAATGCAAGACTTCTCTTTTCTCTTCTATCTGTCCATTTGCTTCACATGTCATTTTCTCTTCATTTCTGCTGTTCAAATTTTCTCTCTTTCCTCTCTCTCTGCTGTTTTTTTTTTTTTTAATTAATTAAAAATTAATTAAAAACTAAATCAATAAGAATTAATTAAAATAATGGAAAGGGGACTAAAAGGTAGGGAATTTAATATAATGGGAATGGGATTATAAGGGAATTTAATATAATGGGAGGGAATTAAAACGGAGGAAATTTAATATAATGGGAATTAAAAAATAAATCAATGGGAATTAATTAAAAGTGGGAGTAATTAAAAAATAAAATAAAATGGGAAAGGGATTATTACAATGGAAAGGGATTTATTAAATTAAATGGGAAGGGGATTAACTTTAAAAAAGAGGGAGGTAACGTATTTAAAAAGGAGGGAGGTAACGTATTTAAAAGGAGGGAGTGGTATTATTAAAATGAAGAGGCGGTAATGTGAATGAGGAGTGGCAGTATAAGGAGGGAGTGAAGCCTATGGAAAGGTAGCGGATATGGATATGTGAGGGAGGTTGGTATGTGAGGAGTGAGGGGCGAATATTAAAATGATTTTGAAATAAAAAAGAGAATTTAAAGAGCCGTGGGCGGGAAGGGCGTGTGGGAAGGATGGTGTGGGGGGTCGTTTGTGAGGAGAGATGGCGTAGGTTTGGGGAGTGCTGTAGAGCGAGCGGAGGGCATGTGAGGTATGACAGATGCAGAGTGAGATGGGTGAGCGCTGTAAGGTTTGAGTGAATGCATGGGGCAGGTCGTATTGCAAGTGAGAGGATTTGAGGGCGTATATTAAAGGGAGAGTTTAACATTGAAGCGCGTTGGCAGAGGGGATAGGAGGGGCGGAGTCGTAGCAAAAGGTGAGGGGGCGGCTAATATGTAGAGGGCTGCGGGTAGGGAGTGTGTGGGTGCAGGGGATTCGATGCAGGTTGCAGGGGGGCCGAAAGGCCAAATTTTCAATTTTTTTTTTATTTTTTATTTTATTTTTATTTTTATTTTTTAAATTTAAACAGCAGAGACTAGAGACAATAACTCTAAAACAACATCAGAACTTTCTTCTGAATACACAGCAGAATTTTAAGCACAACAGATTCTAGAAATCGTCAATAGGACCCAGAAATTTTCTAGTAGCTCAGCAACAGGAAAATGCAGAATTGCAGAAACTCAGAAATCTTCCAATGAAAACTCAGAAATATTTCCAGTGAAAACCCAGAAACTTGTTCAGAAACCCAATATAAATCATATCCAGCAGCTCTTCAAAATGCAGAATTTAAAATGCAGAGATTGCAGAGAAATAAACCTTCAGATGTACAGTGCTGCTTGCTGCTCTTATTCAAAACAAACGCTGAATGCTGTCAATTGCTGAATGCTGCTCCTTCTCCAAAACACTTCTGAATGCTGCAAAATCACTGAATGCTGCTCTTTCTCAAAGCCAACACTGCTCTTCTTCAAAACCCTCTGAATGGCAGCAAAGACACTGCTGCAGAAACTCTCTAAATGCTGCAAAAATGTTTAAAATTTTGCAGATATGCAAAGGCCATAAACACAAATGGCTCACTCAATTTGGAGCAGGGCCAGCAATCGCCCGCTTTGATACCATGTTAAACACCATGTTGAAGCACACACATGGTGTATGAGGAAGATGAGCACACACACACAAGAGACTCAACACAATGAAGGATAAGCATGAGGCTTTCTTATTTTCCATTATACAAAGATGTACATTTATAGTACAATGGTGTGACTCTTGGTTTCACATTCCAAGGTCACTTGGACTCCATTGTGACTTTTCGCATTCCACACCTACCCATGGAGGATTAGGTGTTCCAACACTTTCACTATGTCAACCTCGTTAAAACATGAACAAATTTTCCTGTTCAATTCGAGTCTTTGGTTAGATCTCGCAAAATCCAAGTTGAGTCTTTTACCTGATCTCATAGTTGAATCTTCATTCCATCCACCTATTAGTAACCAATAGTATACTCCAGTGAATGCCATGAAGCTCAGGGGCATATGCCTCAAATTGAGTCATCATGCTAGGGGCATGCAAACTTATTTCAAGCATAGTTTGTTTCCATTTCAAGCTTGTGTAAAAATGAAACTGGTTTTCAAGCATAATTTTCTAAAAATTTTCAAGCTTGTGTAAAAATGAGACCAAATTCAAGCAGAGTTTCCCGATTTCAAGCTTGTGTGCAAATTAAACAATTTGGATTCCACCTCTTGTGATTACCATTTTATTAGCCTTTTTTTCCATATGAGCCTTGGTTTTCTCATTCCATCATTACCATCCGCTCCACTGATCATATGCCCTCACTTGATTGTTTTAACCATTCCTGAGGAACAACTGCAATGAGTGGTCTTGTTAGCCAACCTCTTGACCTTTTCTTGTTCTGAGTAGTTCTACCATCACCGGAACCAGTTTCTACCCTTAACACCACTCGTTCCTCTTGGAGGAGTCAACTTTCAGCTATTTTCTAACTCTCAAAACATGAAAATATTATCAAGCTCTTGTCGTTTTGAACTCATTAAAGGTTGTGAAACGTCATTTACCCAGTATAAATTTACCCATTTTTTGGGCTAGGATAAAATATTTACGAAAAATGAATGCCTTAGCCAATCGCGATTAAGAGGTTCTATCATATTTTGTTTTCTACCTTTTCAGGTATGAGGGACTGTATATGAAAAGGTCCATATAGATTTTTCTTTTCACTTCTTTTCAAACTTTCTAAATATGAAAATATGTCGAGTTTCGCCTTTGTCGGGCTCGTTAAAATTTTACTACATTGGATCCGTCATCATGACGATCACCGAGTTCCTCCTTCCTAGGGCTGGTAAAATGTACGATGGATTTGTTCGAAGGAAACAATTATATGACAAGCATATGTTATCCTCTTCAAGCTTATGTAGAAATAAAGAGGTACTCGCCAAAAATTGTGGGGGGAAATGGAAGTTATTCTTCATTTATGTCAGCAGCATGTCACTCTTGAACATGACACTTATCGATAGTTCGTGTCGGGTTGGGATATCTTCACTCTATCACTTTGCCTCCATGGGTTTGGGATCTCATTGGATTACCAATATTTTCAACATGACCTCTGATCCTATTTGAGTCAAATTCTACCAAATTCTAGAGTCGTGTCGCCAATATGTTCAAGAGAAAATCCTTCTGTAGTTTGTACATTCCCTAATCCTCTGTTTCATTCTTGATTAACACTCATATTACATTCTCTGTTTCATGTCGATGATGTCGGATTCATTATGACCCTCCTTCGATGGATCACTTCCAGTTGACTTTAGCTCATTATCCAGGACGACGATCTAGAGACTCCTTTATGGTACCTTAGGGCTTGCATGCCCTAATGGCAAGTCCTTTTCATTTGATGACAGGATCATATCATTGGCCTTTTAACGGGTGATTTCACGGGTGTTCGACTTTAGTTCCTTATTCATATTCTGTGGATTATACTGGAAGTACCTTAAGGACCATTTCCATCATTGGTGGTTTCTCTCACGCTTGTTAACAATTTACATCATTGACTAGTAATGGGGTGATTTTCCTACATGCTCGACTTCGGCTCATTTATTTGCATGCTTGAAATTGTACTTGATCAGGTCATGACGGATTGCAAGACCCTAGATCTTATTCTCTAGAGTCCAGGTTGCGAGGTGATGTGATTTGTCCATGATTGGATACATTTTTCTTTCAGATGCATGGCTGCAACCATACCATGAGTCTATATGTGATCCTTCTTAGATGGATGGTTGCAACCATACCATGGTCTCTTTTACGGATGGATGCGTACAGAACTTCATTCATGTATTTTCGTCAGATATTATAGTTATGTATATGTATCTATGCTTGATTTGTAGGTCTCCTCACAGCAACGTCTGGTTCTTTGCAAGTACTCGTAAATCATTTCACCCCTCACTCGTGTTCAGACTTCATGCTTTAGGGGGCATCTGTTACACAAAAATTTTTCACCGTCCCTATACTCCCCGTTCCTATATCCTGGAGGACCCATAAAGTGACCCTTGTGTACTTTTCAAGCATGGAATACATACCCTTGAACCACACTTTGTCTGCCAATTCATCTCCCTTTACAAATTTTCTGGAATATCCCTATAAAAACCTAGTTTTCAAGGTCGACGCTTTGTCTCAGTCTCTAACCGGCGCCGATAGCAGAAATTTGCAATGAGACCCACGCCTATCAGCAATCTTTCTTAATGTTTGACCCACGTCGATCCTCTTTTGGAAATTTTTTAAAATAGAAATGAATTTTCCATGACTATAAGCTTCACAAAGTAGAGAGCTGGAAGTTAGTTTTGTGGATATGGCTGAGGTATTCCCCTTTGGGCTTCTTGTTCCCATAAAATAGGAATTACTCCAAAGGATAAGATTTTTCCCATTATTTAAGGGCCCATATCCTGCTCCTACATTGTTATATAAGGAGACCTCTTTCACCTCTGATACCCTAGTTAGAAGAGGCAATCATAAAGAGAAGAAGAAATTATAGTGCTATTATAGCTTCAGGAGAATAGAGAAGAGTGGCATTGTTTTTCTGTTTTAGGGACATAGTGAGATCTTAGACCTTTTTGTACCAGGGTGTCACAAATGTGCTTGGAGACGGACCTACTGAAGGAGAGCCTCAACATTAAGGCTTGGTTGTAAACTTCCCTTGTATTTATCAAAATAAAATGAAACTAATGTTTATCTTCCACTCTTGTTTACATTTATAATGAGATTTATAGCATTCCTTGACTAGTTAGATAGGTTCTAATTGTTTTATGTTTGTCGCGATTTTACGCTTTTCGTGGTGTCTTGACTCTCTCTACGAGTAATCGAACGTTGGTAGGAGCGCGTATCGAGCTTGAGAAGAGCGACCCATCAATAAGCTTCGACGAAAGACGACAACATAGCATCAGAACAAGGTAGGTCATATTCCTTGCTTTGAATTTCATTTACAATATAGGAAGGTAGATGTTAGTATGTTCCCTTAGTTGCTAGACCCACCTTATGGCTAGAGGGATTGCCTCTTTCCACAGAGGGGATTTGCCTACACAAAAAAGAGATCCCCTTATTAATTCATTTTTTTTAATTGATTGTTTATCTTTAATATGGGAATGAGGGAGAATATTTAAATCTCTTTCCTTCTCCCCTTTAAGGCGCTATACCCCCCTTCTAGCTTTCCTGCAACCATAATTAAATTATGCACATTAGCTACCTTTTTCACTATTAATTTCAACATAATGGGAACCTTAAGAGCATTATGAACATAGCCCTCACCCACACCCCGCCCCCCCTTGGATGCACATTTAATCAATTAACTTGATACTTAACCTATGTTGGGTGACATATTAATCCATCTATGAAATCGAGGACAACATTTAATTTATTTTCTCCATTAGACTTAAGGTAAATAAGACCTTGGAAATACCATAAGCATGGTTCTATATCTCCATTCGATAACCGCATAATTATTAACTTTGGATCTTTAATGTATTGCTTCCCATTACCCTTTTTAGTCATAGCTCATAGTCGTACCCCTACATGGAGGTACGCTCCCCTGACAAGTTGCTAATGACAACCGACCCATGTGACCCCTTGTGGTCTTCCTATGGTGGCGTTGGTTTCCAAGGTAAGTCAAGAGGCAATTGGTGTTGGACAAGTGGAGGGTTGATATTTATGTTGGGTATTGATCGAAGGTCACAGGAGTGCCGGTCAAACACTAGGAGTTTAAACTATATTTCGTATTTGTTTTTTGATTTGTTTCAATTATGTAGGGTTTGGAAGCAGGGATGATGGAGAGTGAGTAACTCACACAGAGGTTGAGAAATACCTTCTCTCCATGATTATGGTCAACCCTCTCATACCAGGTAATGGAGTTTGAGCCCTATTTGATAACAAAGTGATTTGGTTTTATCCCACTTATAGGTATAATTTTTGTCACACATTGTTGTGTTTATTTACGTAGAATTTATGGTTACCATGTCTTCAAATTTTAGCTGATACACTGACTATTTGTGTGGTTGCAGGGGTGTTTTTCAAAGTCAGTGCCGTCGTGACTTTCTTGCCACTAGACTGAAAAATGTATTCACTAGTTGCCTTGGAGTGTACATCAAGGTAATGTGTTCTTTTCTTTCCCTTTCCCCCACTGTTGGTTTGAATTTTCATTGTTCACATTTAGTTTTTATAGTCCTCCTCCTCTGTTGGAGTTACTGGCTTCTGCCTCTTTACACCTGCCAATCCCATCATTTTTTTATTTTATTTTTATTTTGTTTTTTGTTTTTCATTTATTTTTTTATTTTATTTTTTATTTTTATTTATTTATTATTATTATTATTATTATTATTTATTTACTTATTATTATTATTATTATTATTATTATTATTATTATTATTATTATTATTATTATTATTATTATTATTATTACTTTGTGTGGGTTATTTTTTTAATTGACCTATCAACCTCCTTTTTTAGTTAGGTCTGTATTCCCAGTGACAACGACTGGAATATAATTTCGACCAAGTCGTTGCCACCTAAGAATTCTCTACATTTGGTAAGTTCACTAAATTTTCTGTTAGATTATTCTTACATTTTTCTACAAGTAGAATTTTTACCTTACGCTCAAATTCTGAAAAAGGTTTTGGGTCCTTTGGATGTGCATGTAGAAGCATATTCAAGCTGGAGAAGGGAAATTCAGGTAGACATTTCCTCTCGTAATCCTTTCATTGTATTTATATTTCTGGATGGTAAGGTTTTCATGCGGCTAACTCAGTTTTGTTTTTCATTCCTTTTCTTACAGGTTTGTCTTTGAAAATTCTTGGTGTGCGTTGGGCCTTTTTCTTGAGGTTCGAAAATACTTATGACCATTCATTCCTCCAGGTTGGCATTTTTCCCGTATCATCAGAATTCTGCGTCAGATAAGAACTTATGCCTTTACTCTGGGTGTTTCAATTGATGGGACTACTATTTTATTTTCTCTGCGTTTGTGCCCCACTGGCCAGAGTAACTGCTTAAATGTTTTTGTAAAACTTTGGCTTTATAAACTAGAGGGATTGTATACCTCAAATAGGCTTTTCGGTCTTATAAAGACTATGACCCAAATTCTCTCGATGTTATTATGAAAATTTTTGTTCATAAAATACTATGAATCTGAGTTATTTATCTTTCTTTTATGTCTTCAAATAGAAGAATTTCCATGGTTTTGTAAACAATATGTAATTGTTCTTCATTTGTGTTTATGGATTTCCAACTGTACAAGATTTCTCTAAACTTTATTATTTTGTTCGTTCATATTTCTAGGATTAGAGAAATGAGTTTTCGAAATCCTTAACTGTAATAATTTTGAAATTAAGGTGAGCCCAACACTTGAATTGAACTAATTGGGTCTACCCATTACGCATTCGAATCTGGCATAAGGGTTGCATTCTTTTTTTTTAATTTTTGTTTATCTTAAAAAATTTCTAGTTTTCGACTTGACGTTTCATTTTAAACCACCCAAATTATTGTTATGATGCAATTCCTATTATCAAAATTTCAAATAGAAAATTGTTGATATGTGTTATGCATCTTTAGTCATGTTTAGTCATTTAACATGAAGGAGTGTAGACTAGATTCTTGAGTGCATTTATTTCTTTTCCTACCAATGGTAGTTTACATAGTTTAATTAATGTTTTTCCTCCTCACTATTTGGATATAATGAATAGAAAAACAGAGTAAGCTTATTAATATGCGTCCTGGAAAAAAAATAGAGGCTACATTCTAAATTTCCTTGCAGTTTAAACCTAAAATTTCCTATTGCAATACTGTTCTCAGCTTATTTATTCTAAAAATGCTTTATTACTAAGAATAGAAAAACCATTAGTTTTTAAATACTATTTTTTGGCATGAATATATAGAAATAATAATGTAAATAGAATTTTAAACACTAACCTATGTTATCATTATATAAAAAGTGAAGGAAGGGAGTATCATAAATCCAAGAGGTCTTTAAAATTTAATAACATATTTTCCTTAAAGAGTACCATTAATAATAATCTTTTGATTGAAAACAATATTGTGTATTATTTAAAGGATAATGAAAGGGTGGTAGCAGTCATTATGTTATCCAAATCTAGGAATTATACTGTTATGGTTAATGCTCATTTTGAGAGATTCCTTCATCTTGGTAATTTACATTCTAGCTGTCCAGATATAATCACATGCTTGATCTATTATAATTTCATAATGACTGCACTGAATTCTATCTGATGCTGATTTATTGAAGAGAATACAAGGTCGCTTTGACATCCCCCCTTACACTCTCGTGGTATTGGATTGTAATAAATTATCACCAACATTATACATAAACTTAATCATAAAATTAGGGTAATACACAGTACTAAATTCATATTCCAATGAAAACGAATTAATGTCCCCTTCTAATCCTTTTGACATTTAACCAATACTATTTTCTAACTATAGAGTAGAGAGAAAAATCATCATTCCTCTCTAGTATAGGAGATAATTTAATAATGAAAACTTATGCAAGAATCATATAAACTAGTCAATTGTATGACATAAAAAAAGAATACTGATCTGCATAGATGTCGCATAACAACTGGAAAGACAATTTTCTTCCCATGCATGAGCTCCTCCCCAAAGTTCTCCACTGAGCAGAGATCTATTTTTACCCAGTACTGACAACCTCTTCTTATACTGGTGAAGGCACTTCTATACCAAATTTCCCCATCAAGTGTCCATAATGACGTCCCATTATTCTGGGCTGATGTTTCCCATGGCATATGATTTTTTTTTCACAATTTTTTTTTCTTATTATTTAAAGCTAGATTTTCCACAACGTTTCTTTTCCTGTCCCTTCCGAGTGAAACTTCCTCTTCACTGAGGTGTTATTAGATATATTTATTCATTCTATTTTTGAAGTTAATTTAATTTCTTTCTCTCCAAGGGAGTCTTTTTAAGGAGATTGGGAAAGTATGAAAATTCCATCCCATCGTCATGGATTAGAATTTTGGGATGTCTTAGTGATTTGTCTTTTCCAATTTAGTATGAAATTTCGTCAATAAATTCTTAAAATATAATTATTCCAACATTATAATTGTTTAATAGGTCCACATTGTATTTGTCCTATATAAAATAATTAAAATTAAAACATAATAATTGTAAATATGGGGTATTACAAGTTCCCCCCCTAAAATAAAAGCACCATCCTCGATGTTAGAAGGTAGCTATTCAATCCTTGAACAATGTTACATAAGAATCTTTCATGCTTTCCTCTTGCTCCCATGTAGCCTCCTTAGGTGTAAACTGCTTCCACTGCACCTTCACCTGAGCGACGATTCTATTCTAGAGCAAAGTTTATTCCTGATCCAATATGCAAAGTGGTTCTAGAAGAAAGTCCCCTTCTGGTTCCATCTGTATAAAATTCCAGTAAACCACATGAAAAGGGTCGTGAAAATATTTATTCAATAACGAAATATGAAAAAAATGATGTACTTTAACATGGATAGGCATAGCCAATTGATATGATACAATACCAACTCAGTCCAAAACATCAAAGGCCCACAATACCGGGGTGCTAACCTAGGAAAAATTCCAGTTTTGAGGGTACTCTTGCAAGGTTTAACCCTAAAGTAGATATGATCCCAAAACTTAAATTCTTTGTGTCCTTTTTTTTTGCATAACTTTTCGGTTGATATTGGGCTATTTTGATGTTCTGTTGAATTTTTCATATTGTTTGTTCCATTTCATGTAATGCCTCTGGCCCAAGAACTCGTTTGTCCTCTGGTTGGCTCCATCTCCGTCAAGTATGGCATTTTTTGCCGTATAAACCTTGAAACAGACTCATCTTTATAAAGGCTTCATAGTTGTTGTTATATGAAAATTCTACTAAGTGTAGAAAATCCTCCCACCTTGCTAGTGTATCCAACACATACATGCGAAGAATGCTCTCTAATATTTGATTTTTCCTTTCATTTTGTCTATCTATCTCGGGATGGTAGGCTGTGATAAAATTCAGTTTTGCTCCCATCCCTTCAAACAAAGTTTTCCAGAAGGTTCATGTGAACTTTGCATCCCTATTAGAGATGATCATCTTTGGTAACCCATGAATATTCAAGATATCTTTCATAAAACAATTGGCCACTTGGTTTGTCCCAAAGGTAAATTTCACAGGAATAAAATGTGCAACCTTGGTAAGCATGTCCACTACCACAATAATGGATTCATGTTGGCACTTAGTCCTAGGTAATCCTGTTATGAAATCCATGGATATTACTGACCATTTCCATTCTAGAATTGGAAGGGGGTTTATCAACCCTCCACGGTGTTGATTCTCCACCTTGAAATGTTGGCATGCTAAACATCTTGCCAGATAGTCAGCTATATCCTTCTTCACTCTGGGCCAAAACCAGTTTTTCTGCAATGCTATTGCCATATTTTGGTAGCCCACATGACCTGCGTAAGGTCAATCATTACCATAAGCATTATACTGATTATATTTTTTCAAAATAGTTATATCCATACAATTAAAATTTTCAGACAACAACTTATTTAAGCGTTGAGGTCCATAAGCCCAATTTTTTTTAACTTGCCTCTGATACCGCTTGTAACGTATAAATTTTTTAATTTTTTTCTACTAACTCACTCTCCAAAGTCTAAGAGTCACTTTCTTGATAATTTCATAAAATATGGTTTTTAATATCAAGGTTATCCACCTTGTGAGGTCCCTCTCGGTGATTAGCCTACCTTAAATTTGTTTCATATTTAAACTTAGACTTTAGAGATCCCCTCATTAATTCATTGTTTATCTTTAATATGGGAACGATGAAGAATATTTGAATCGCTTGCCTTCTACCCTTTAAGGTGTTATACCCCCCTTCTAGCTTTCCTGCAACAATAATTAACTTATGTACATCATCTACCTTCTTCACTACGAATTTTAGCATAATGGTAAATTTATATATATAAGAGCATTGTGGATGTAGCCCCTGTTGAGTCCCAAACTTGCATCTTTATTATACACCTTTTTAGACCTTTTTCATTCACCTGGACCTTCTAAGCCATCAATATCATTGCATATTAATTATAAAAGAGCATTTAAAGTGGTTTTTAACTATGTTTTGTGTCTGCTGTTTGAATTAAATTTTTGCTCATTAAGCTGCGGAATCTTGTCACTTTCCGTAGCTGCTGCAACTTTCCGCAGCCATTTTGTTAAAGTCTATATTGCAGGTGTCTTCAGGAAAATCGAGCCACATGGGCAAGTTAGAAATGACATGGACATGGATCATGTCCTATTGGCTCAGTCAAATTCACCTAAGAAGGTTGTGGTCAAAGGTAGCCAAGTGGTGGTCAACCGAAGAATCCCACGGTGACAGAACTCTGTTTTTCATCACATGAAGATTTGCGTGGCCGTTTCTAAATCACGGGAGACACATCAACACCTGTAAACGGCTCCATAAGCCGAATCCAATAGCCACTCTCCATAGATTTAATCCTCACGGCAACCATAATGCTAGATCTCTGGACGTGGTGGTTTACGTGTCTTCTATCAGCGCAGACTTTAGGGAATTAGTTATATCACCCTCTGTTATAAATAATGTGTTCTCATACACATAATAGTTAGCTCTGTAATGTAATTGCGTTGCCACTGTGCTGTGACATTATTTCTCTGTTATGACCGCATTTTAAATATATGATAAGACTCTGTTCATAAGCGTAATTCGTATTTGATAGCTGCTTCCCGAGGATTGTGCAGAGGGCCCCTGCACACGCCGAGGTTTTGTGTATTACTATATACTTTCATGCTTTATTTCCTTATGTTCATTGTGCCATAGTCACTCACATGTATATATACATTACATCTTTCATGGTATTTACGTTTCATCTTTGTTCATGATCTTTCATGCTTTACATTTTACTTCTGTTCATAATCTTTCATGCTTTATATTGTTGTTAACTGATCAGTGTTTTTATTCCAGATTACAATAGGCAGCCCGGGCATTTGCACATAGTTTTTGTAATGACTAATGACATGGAATTAATCTTGTCCTTCTGCTGATTTATTTTTCTTAGTTTTTTCCAGCATTGTTTTATTCATTTCAGTTTTGTACATTTGTTTTACTAGTTAGATTAGATATTAAATTTCTCATGTCATTATCAGTTACCTCCGAAAGCCATAGCGAGACTAATGGTGAGGGATTGAATTATGAATGTGTAGTTTGATATTAGTTTATTTTTCTGCAAGTTAAATATTAAATTTCTCATGTCATTATCAGTTACCTTCGAAAGCCATAGCGAGACTAATGGTGAGGAATTGAAGTATGAGTGTGTAGTTTGATATTAGTTTATTTTTCTGCAAGTTAGATATTAAATTGCTCATGTCATTATCAGTTACCTCCGAAAGCCATAGCTAGACTAATGGTGAGGGATTGAAGTATGAGTGTGTAGTTTGATATTAGTTTATTTTTCTGCAAGTTAGATATTAAATTGCTCATGTCATTATCAGTTACCTCCGAAAGCCATAGCAAGACTAATGGTGAGGGATTGAAGTATGAGTGTGTAGTTTGATATTAGTTCATTTTCTTTCTGCAAATTAGATATCAGATTGCTCAAGTTGTTTATGATTACCTCCGAAAGCCATAGCGAGACTAATGGTGAGGGGTCAGAATATGAATTGATGTAATTTGATTTTAGCTTTACTTTACTTTCAAATCTTTGGATTTCTTTGAGCATAGTTTCTTTTGTATTTAGACAGCAGCAAGGGTAATGAGTTTCATGATCAATAGTTCACTGTTTGTTTGACTAGCATAGTAGCACATTTTCATTTTCTTTTAGGAACTAATTTTGTCATTGTATGTTTCAAAGTCCATTTGAAGTTTTAAGTTTGGGAAATCATTATAAAGGACATCATTGCCTTGAACATTCATAACCATACTTGTCTTTTAGAATTTCCATCTCACATTAGGAAACCAACCAAGATAAAATAAAAATAAAAAAATCAAAAACGACAAAAAGTAAGAGATAGGTTATCTTGCACATATAGTGTGCCACACTTCGTCAGCTTATGAATCCCGGATTGAAAAATTAATGTAGCAATTTAGGACATACTAAATTGACCAAACATTTTGGCACCGTTGCTGGGGAAGTGTAACTAGGTAGCCAATTTCTTAAAAAAAAAATAATAAAAAGAAGGGAAAACTTGATAACTTCTTGAAGTATGCTCTCCTCTTGCACCTAGTGTGATCTGGAGGATCAGAAAAGAGAGTTATTGGTTCAATAATTTCTTAAGTATGCTCTCTTCTTGCACCTAGTGTGACCTGGAAGATCAGAAAGAGAATTATTAGCCCAACTAAAAAAAAAAGAAATAATAAAAATGACATGCATAGAGCAAGAGATTCTAGGGGAAGGTTTATAGCTAGAGCCAAGAGTTCGATTTTCACAACTCCATCTTCTTCAAGGCATAGACAAGATTCACCACCATCTACACCTAGCCTTAAGATTCTTGGAATTCAAGGAGCAGCTGAATTAGAAGATTCTCCTACACCACCTACCAAATCTCATTTAGAAAAGGATCCTTTCTTTACTTCTACAGGAAAGTATATTGTAATCAAAGAAGTAGAATCACCTGAAGAAGAAAAGGAAAAGACTCCCTCTCATCCTCCCTTGATAGAAGAACCAGAGGACTTTGAGGACTCTAAAGAAACTATCATGGCAGAGGAAATAATAGATGGATTCAGAGGTAGAGGAGGAGGAAACAATGGAGACAACAATGGTGAAGGTAATAATGGAAGAAATAGGGAAGGAGACAACTTGTTTGGATTCCCTATAATTGATGAGGAAACTCATACAACGATGAAAAACATCTCATCATCTGTCATCCCCAACTTTTATGGATTGCGAAGTGAGGATCCTGAAACATTTATGTTTGAGTTTGAAGTCGTGTGCCGAACCTATGACTATATGGAAGACTCTCTAAAACTCAAATTGTTTCCTTCAACATTGAAGGGAGCCGCTTTGAAATGGTTCATTGGATTAGCCACCCAATCTATTAGGACTTGGAATGATATGAAACAAACATTTTTGGATAGATACTTGGACTATTGCACGCCCACAAATCACAAGGATGAGGTATTCAAAATGGTGCAAAAAGAAGATGAAAATTTGGAAGATTTACTTGAAAGATTTCAATACAACTTAAAAAGAGCAAATATGAACAACTTAGATCAAGAAAATTTGAAAGACCTTCTATTAAAATCCATTAGAGATGAATGGATAGATATTTTAAACATGATGGGGAAAGGAGACATTTCTCAACTTCCGCTTCGTGACATAACAGAACTATGTGTCCATCTCTCAAGGGGAAAATCTAAAACGGGAAAAGGGCCTAGAGATCCTTCTCTTATCAGGGCTAACAAATCTGCAACTGGATCAGTAAGTAGGGCAGAGATTGGCAATATGCTTGATGAATTAAAAACTTATATCTTAGGGAGCCTTAGTGAACAACTAGACACCCTTAAGATCCAAAACAAGCAGAAAGCAGAAACAGATGCTCTAGCCATCTTTTGTCCGAAATGTAGGAAGAAACATGCTTTAAGGGAATGTCCCTTGGATGCAAAAGTTGTAGAAACATGTATGATTTTCTCAGAGAATCATGAGATCAAGGATTGTCCTTCAATTCCTGGACTCAAAGTTATTTTTCAAGAAGACCCAAATTCAGTAGAATCTCTCTGTTTTGTTGCAAGAAGACCTTGGCAGGGACAACAAACTCAAGGGTTTAACAACCCTATGAATCTTCAAACCCCACCAAATTGGAATCCTTGGCAGCAACCTTGGCCCCAACATCAAAATCCATATCAGCCATGGGTACAAGGGATGCAAAATCCTTATGGGAGATTTGCTCAATTTTATCAATATCCTCCATCTTTTCAAAATCAACAAGCTCCAAAACTTCCAAATCCAAATCCACAACTTTCATTGTCATTTCCACAACAACAACCTTCTCAGCAAAATCCAAATCCTCAACTCATGCTTCCATTCCAACAAAAGACAAATCAACTTCTAGCTCATCCATTGCCAAATCCTAACAATAAAAATCCTCAGAATACTTACATGATAGAAGGACAACAATTTCCTACCTATATGATTGTTCCTCTCAATGATGTACAACTCAGGTCTGGTAGAGTTTTAGAAAAACCTTCTATAGATGTCCAAGAGCAAGATACCTTTGAGGAGGACTCTCTTAAAGCCAATAAGGGTTCTGAGGAAGCATCTCTTCAAAACTCAAACTTTCAAAAAGAGAAAGAAAAGTTAACACCCACAACTCCTATAGTTGAGCAACCTGCATCTTCATCCACACCTCCTTTTCCTGAAAGACTACAAATTGATAAACGGGTGGAAAAACAAATCTTGTTGCCTAACTATGATTTTCTAGATGAATTAAAAAATGTTTGTATCAAGATTCCCTTGCTACAATCCATTCGAGAAATTCCTATTCTAGCAAAAAAAATAAAGGAGTTGAGTTTCAAAAGACCAGGAAGGAAACTAAAAGATACAAGAAGAATCCACCTGGTAGGAAAAATTGCAGATATCATGATGGGAAAAATTACCATGCAGAAGTATGTAGATCCAGGAAGTCCAATTTTCAAGACACATATAAATGGGATAGAAATCCAAAACACATTGATTGACTTAGGGGCTGCTATCAACATTATGAGTAGACAGACTATGGACCAACTTAAACTTCCTAACCTTGTTTTTACACCTACTTTATTGCAACTTGCAGATCAATCAATTATTAAACCAGATGGTGTATTAGAAGATATTTCAGTCTCCTTAGATTATTTGGAATATCCAGTAGATTTTATGATTTTGACTCCCAAGAGTAATCTAGGAGGACACCCACTTATCTTAGGAAGACCTTGGCTAGCCACAACTGATGCTTTCATTAGTTGTAGATCTGGGGATATGTACATTTCTAATGGTAATTCGACAAAGAAATTCAATTTGTATCCTCCAGCAAAAGCAATCACAGAATTAGGAGACAATGAATGGGTTGATGATGAGGACATTATACAACCTGTCTTTACCATTTCGGAAATCAGTGAGGATAGTCAAATTCTGAACACATTAGAAAATTTTGAGACATCTTCAGAATATGACCCCACACAATTTCAGTTGGAATCTGACATGGAATATTTATCATCAAGACAAATGTCTCTTTACTCTATGGAAGAGTTTGGTAGTTCTACCATTGAGATTTTTCCAGGAAAAACATTGAATATCAAAAAACATTTGGAAAAGTCACAACAAGAAGAACTAACCAAAATCTTGCAAAAACATTCTACTGCATTTGCATGGGAGTATACTGACATGAAAGGTATTGATCCTAAGACTTGCATCCATCATATCTATATTGAGGAAAATAGTAGACCAATCAGACAACCTCAAAGAAGGATGAATCCAAATATTAGGGAGATAGTGAAAGAAGAGCTCCAAAAAATACTCAATTTAAACTTCATTTATCCAATTTCAGATAGCCGATGGGTTTCTCCTTTGGTTATAGTACCTAAAAAGAATGGTAAATGGAGGGTATGCATTGATTACAGGGAATTGAACAAAGAAACTTTAAAGGATCACTTTCCTTTGCCCTTTATTGATCAGGTATTAGATACATTAGCAGGCAAAAAGTACTTTTCATTTTTGGATTGTTTTAGTGGCTATAATCAAATTCAGGTAGCACCTGAAGATCAAGATAAGACCACATTTACCTGTCCATGGGGAAATTTTTCCTATCGAGTGCTTCCTTTTGGGTTATGTAATGCACCCGCAACATTCCACAGTACTAGGAATTTTTTCTGATCTAATCCATGATTGTGTAGAGGTTTATATGGATGATTTTACAGTTTATGGTAATTCATTTGAAGAGGCATTAGAAAATTTGGAAAAAGTTCTTATAAGATGTAAAGAAAAAAACCTTTCATTAAGTCATGAAAAATGCTTTATGATGTTTACTGAAGGTATTATTTTGGGGCATCATATTTCAGGAGATGGGATTAAGGTTGATAGATCAAAAGTTGAAGTTATCTCCAAGTTGCCTATTCCAAATTGTCAAAGAGATGTTAGAAGTTTTCTAGGATTTACTGGATACTATAGAAGATTTATAGAAAACTTCACCAAAATAGCATCTCCACTCTTCAAACTGCTTACAAAATATTGTGAATTCAAATGGGATCTTGATTGTCAATCAGCCTTTGAAACTTTGAAAACAATAATATCTGAAGCACCTATCTTGAGAGGACCAAATTGGAAACTCCCTTTCCATATTTCTACAGATGCTTCAGATACAGCTCTAGGAGCTGTGTTGGGTCAAAAAGATTTAGTCCCTTATGCCATTTATTATACCAGTAAAAATTTGACTCCCACAGAGTTGAACTATACTATGACTGAAAAAGAGTTTTTAGCTGTTGTTCATGCAATCAATAAGTTTAGACATTATATAACAGGCTATGAAACTTTTATTCATACTGACCATTCTGAAATTAGATATCTAATGAAAAAACCTGTTACTAATGGCAGAGTGACAAGATGGCTCTTAATTTTGCAAGAATTCAATATTACTGTGTTGGATAGACCAAGAAAACAAAATACAGTAGCTGATTTCTTGTCTAGGATTCAGAATACTAAAGAAGATTCTCCTGTAGAGGATAAGTTTCCTGATGAATACTTGTTTGCAGTAACTATTAAGACTCCTTGGTATGCAGATATTGCTAACTATTTGGTTACATGGAAACTGCCTTCACATTTGTTTCTAAGTGAAAAAAGAAAGATTATTCAGGAGAGTTCAAAATATTAATGGATTTCTAACGAATTGTTTAAAACAGGGCCAGATATTGTGATCAGAAGATGTGTCGGGGAAGATGAAATGCATGATATCCTTAAGGCATGTCATAATGAGCCATGTGGTGGACACTTTGCTGACAAAAGGACAGCCTATAAAATCCTCTCTTTAGGATATTATTGGCCTTCCCTCTTCAAAGATGCAAAACAATATGTCAAAAGGTGTGACAGCTGCCAAAGAGTAGGGAAACCTACCCTTTCAAATGAAATGCCATTGCAAACACAGGTACTCATTGAACCCTTTGAAAAATGGGCTTTAGATTTCGTTGGACCTATTAATCCACCATCTAAGCAAAAGAAGTATATATTGGTTTGCACTGATTATGTTACTAAATGGGTAGAAGCTAAAGCATTAGTATCTGCTACTGAAAATTCAGTTGTTCATTTTCTTTATGAGGATGTTTTTACTCGCTTTGGTGTTCCAAGAGAAATTGTAACAGATCAGGGGAGCCAATTCACATCAAATTTGGTGGAGAAGTTGATGGAAGAATACAAAATCAAACACAGAAGATCTACTCCTTACCATCCACAAGCAAATGGTCAAGTGGAGTCCACAAACAAAGTTCTTGAAAGTATCATCACCAAAACTGTTCATCTACATAGAAGAGATTGGGCAGAAAGGCTTTCTGAAGCCTTGTGGGCCTACAGAACTACATGGAGAAATACAATAGGACATTCTCCCTATGAACTTGTTTATGGGAAATAAGTCCTGCTCCCCATTGAGTTCCAAGTCAAAACCTTCAAGATGGAAGTTCAGTTGGGGATGGATCTATCAGAAGCCCAAAAGCATAGAATGGAGCAGTTGAATGAGCTAGATGAGATTAGACAAGAGGCAATTCTAAGAACTGATCTAGTTCAATATCAAAGAGCTAAATGGCATGACAAATACATCAAAGAGAAGAAGTTTCAAGAAGGAGATTGGGCATTGTTATTTGATTCCAAGTTTAAATATTTTAAAGGAAAATTTCAGACTCATTGGCTTGGGCCATATGATATTGACAAGATCTTTAGCAATGGAGTGGAAAATTCTGCAATCAGGCTGGTACAGAAGAATTCTTCTTCTCCACCAGCCTAGCCTTGTTCTTTTCAGTTAAAAAAAAATAAAAATAAAAAAATAAAATTGTATAAGCCTGAAAACCAATCATTGATTGACAGTCTTATACAGAAAATGTAGGGGGGAAATCAGGAACACCTGACACCCTATATTTTCCAAAAAAAAAAAAAATCTCTTTTTCATTTCACAATTTTTGTGACCACCCACTCCATTCCATTCCACTTCATTTCACTCCACTTCATTCCATTTCACTTCATTTCATCTATTTCATTTCATTTCACCAATAAAATTTTCTTTCATGACCATTTTCATTCAGTCATTTATCATCCATCTATTTCCATTCACCCAAATAATAGATGTGTCAGTTTCCGCAGCTGACACCAGTTTCCGCAGCCAGAAGCAGATTCTGCAGCTACTACTCTGTTTTTCAAAAATAAAAATAAAAATGTACAGCCAAATGTTAGTTCAAAAATCATGAAATCAAATGCAAGTATGAAGACATATTATGAAGACATGGGGCATTCAAGATATCAATGAGGAGAAACTAATTGAAGACCAATGAAAAATGGCAAGAATTCCAAGGTATGAGTAAAAATTTATTTCAAATGGCATTCAAGCACATTTTTACATAGTTATAAACCATAGCTCCATTATATGCAATGATTGCGTTGATAACTCCGTAGCCATCCCATGATTTCTATACGATTCCCCCACAATCCTTGCATTCATTTCTAAACGGCCTCATAATCAAGCCTCCGGTCTTCATTAGTGTTCAGCTATACGTTGGTACTCCACCTGTAGTTAAGAAACGTAGTTGATTTGACTACGGCTTCTCTTAGCCACACAAAATCCGTAGCCGTTGCATAAATGTGCTTGCATCTATTCTGCAGCCACCCAATTTTAAATATTGCTGGATGCATTTTACTCCTCCTACTGTTCTATTGATCTCACAGCTGAATTTCCACCATTCTCACATAACCCTTCTCTGTTCCGCTTCACCCCATTTTTTTCTCTGTTACGCTACATTCTGTATACCCATTCTCTGATATCCGCTTACAGTCACTGGTCTCTTTCATAAACTGTGCTCATTTCCGCTAATTCAGTCGTTTTACCTCCGTTGAACCCTCCTCATGCAGACAAGTTTTAAAGAGTATAAGGAAGGATGGGTCAGTTGTTGAGGACGGAACCAGAGGGACCCAAATTCATGGAAGGATATCCGCAAGTCAGAGATATATTGAAGAAGGCGAAGTGGCTTCGGTTTATTCTAAAGTTTAGAGGCTACCATAAAGAGGTGACAAAAGCTTTTGCAAGGTCTTTCAATGGCCTGGAGGTAGAAATTGGGGACCTCAAATTTACGATGAATGAGGCATCCATAGCAGCTGCTACAGAACTTCCTCAAGAAGGTGAACGCTGGTTCAAAAACAAGAGCATTAGTGATGAAGCCTGGAGAGTGATCCTACGTAACCCTGGTATGGATGTAACTATTTTTAAAAAGGGAATTCCTGTTCATGCTTTGAAAGAAGAGTGGGCCACTTTACTGTTGGTTATTCAAAAGTTTATCACCTATGAGGGACATTTTGGGTCAATGTATATGTATCATACCCGACTGTTGATGAATTTCCTAGACAACCAGGCCCTCAATCTACCATATTTTTTATTAAATAGTTTGAAAAAAATGTCTGTGACCGTCCAAAAGCATCTGGGGGATGTAGAACCACATTTGTATCACCATGGTCTTGTGAAAATTTTGATTGAAAAACAGTTAAAAGAGAAAAAGGACACATGGGAACAATTTTTGATTAGAAATTTCTTTGAAGAACCCCAAGAAATTCCTGAAGGCAGTACATCAAGAAGGAGTAGGAGAAAGAGAAAAAATGACGAAACTCAAAGTACTCCTACTAACACAGTTGAAAGAACCAGTAGAGAGGAAAGACTGTCTAAAAGGAAGAAGGAAAAGATTGAAGAGAGAAAAAGCATTGAGGCTATGCATCAAACCCCTTCTTCACAAGAAGACCATCAAATATTGTCTGAGAGACTAGTTCACCTTCAGGAACAGTCATCTATGGCCAAAAATAAAGGGAAAGGAAAACAGAAGCAAAAATACAGTAGTCCACAACGTGTAAGAAGAAATTCCAGGCTTAAAGGGAAGTGGAGGAAAACACAAACGAAAGGACCCCATTTTATTGATTTGGGAGAAGAAACACCTGAACAAAATCTAGCTGGCCATAGTCCATCTCATTCTCAGTCAGAAATTGAACATATTTCATCTCATTCTCAGCCAGACGTTGAACATAGTCCACCGCATTCTCAGTCAAATGTTGAAATTAGTCCTCAAGATGTTGACATGAGTTCTTTTCAGCCAGATTTTGAAGTCAATTCTCCTCCACAGTATTTTGGAGACAGCCCAGGGAAAACGACACCTGAGATAGATCCAAAGTAGCAAGAGGTGTACGATTACATAGAATCCTTAGAAAGGACAGCCACGAGCCCCAGCACCTCATCCACTCAGCCTCATACAACACAAGAAGCTCTAGTCCAATCATTGAAACAAGAAGTCTTTGAGTTGGAGGTTTTAAATAGACACATTAAAAATGAAAATGAGGCATTAAAGGAACAAAGAAAATTGGACAAGATCATTCATGACAATACCATGCTACATCTGGGACTATGGCAGAAAAAGAACAGGAAACTGAAGAAGAAATGCCAGAAGATAAGTAGAGCACTAATTAATCTCAAATACAAATGCTTGATGAAGAAGCCCAGGATGTTAGCAGCACCAAGGAAGAGGAGAAGAGGACTGGATGTACTGGCAGAGGTGTCAAGGCATATGAATTGAATAAGGATTATCAAAATTTTGGTTGCACGAGGACATGCAACACCTTCACAGTGGGGGTATGTTGAGTCCCAAACTTGCATCTTTCTTATACACCTTTCTAGACCTTTTTTCATTCACCTGGACCTTCTAAGTCATCAATATCATTGCATATTAATTGTAAAAGAGCATTTAAAATGGTTTTTAACTATGTTTTGTGTCTGCTATTTGAATTAGATTTTTGCTCATTAAGCTGCGGAATCTTGTCACTTTCCGCAGCTGCTGCAACTTTCCGTAGCCATTTTGTTAAAGTCTATATTGCAGGTGTCTTCAGGCAAATCGAGCCACATGGGAAAGTTAGAAATGACATGGACATGGATCTTGTCCTATTGGCTCAGTCGAATTCACCTAAGAAGGCTGTGGTCAAAGGTAGCCAAGTGGTGGTCAACCGAAGAGTCCCATGGTGACAAAACTCTGTTTCTCATCACGTGAAGATTTGCGTGGCCGTTTCTAAATCACGAGAGACACATCAACACCTGTAAACGGCTCCATAAGCTGAATCCAACAGCCACTCTCCATAGATTTAATCCTCACGGCGACCATAATGCTAGATCTCTGGACGTGGTGGTTCACGTGTCTTCTATCAGCGTAGACTTTAGGGAATTAGTTATGTCACCCTCTGTTATAAATAATGCGTTCTCATATGCATAATAGTTAGATCTATAATGTAATTGCGTCGCCATTGTGCTGTGATATTATTTCTCTGTTATGACCGCATTTTAAATATATGAGAAGACTCTGTTCATAAGCGTAATTCGTATTTGATAGCTGCTTCCCGAGGATTTTGCAGAGGGCCCCTGCACACGTCGAGGTTTTGTGTATTACTGTATAGTTTCATACTTCATTTTTTTCCTTATGTTCATTGTGCCATAGTCACTCACATGTATATATACATTACATCTTTCATGGTATTTACGTTTAATCTTTGTCCATAATCTTTCATGCTTTACATTTTACTTCTGTTCATAATCTTGCTTTATATTGTTGTTAACTGATCAGTGTTTCTGTTCCAGATTACAATAGACAGCCCGGGCATTTGCACATAGTTTTTGTAATGACTAATAATATGGAATTAATTTTTTCCTTCTGCTGATTTATTTTTCTTAGTTTTTAATTCCAGCATCGTTTTATTCATTTCACTTTTGTACATTTGTTTTACTAGTTAGATTAGATATTAAACTGCTCATGTCATTATCAGTTGCCTCCGAAAGCCATAGCGAGACTAATGGCAAGGGATTGAATTATGAATGTGTAGTTTGATATTAGTTTATTTTTCTGCAAGTTAGATATTAAATTGCTCATGTCATTATCAGTTACCTCCGAAAGCCATAGCGAGACTAATGGTGATGGATTGAATTATGAATGTGTAGTTTGATATTAGTTTATTTTTCTGCAAGTTAGATATTAAATTGCTCATGTCATTATCAGTTACCTCCGAAAGCCATATCAATACTAATGGTGAGGGATTGAATTATGAATGTGTAGTTTTATATTAGTTCATTTTCTTTCTTCAAATTAGATATCAAATTGCTCAAGTTGTTTATGATTACCTCCGAAAGCCATAGCGAGACTAATGGTGAGGGGTCAGAATATGAATTGATGTAATTTGATTTTAGCTTTACTTTACTTGCAAATCTTTGGATTTCTTTGAGTACATTTTCTTTTGTGTTTACACAGCAGTAAGGGTAATGGCTTCATGATCAATAGTTCACTGTTTGTTTGACTAGTATAGTGGTACATTTTCATTTTCTTTTAGGAATTAGTTTTGTTATTGTATATTTTAAAATCCATTTGAAGTTTGAAGTTTTGGAAATCATTATAAAGGACATCATTGCCTTGAACATTTATATCCATACTTTTTTTTTAGAATTTCCATCTCACATTAGGAAACCAACCAAGATAAAATAAAAATAAAAAAAATCATCAAAAACGACAAAAAGTAAGAGATAGGTTATCTTGCACATATAGTGCGCCACACTTCGTCAGCTTACGAATCCCGGATTGACAAATTAATGTAGCAATTTAGGACACACTAAATTGACCAAACAATAGCATAGTCATTATGCCTCCAAAAGGAAATGATGAGCATCAATGGCCAAAAAGGCAAGCTTATTTCCATCACTCCCTTGTTAAGGTCATTATCACTCACCAGCTGGAGTGAAAAGGCTTTTCTTGGGAAATCTTTATCACTCACCATGATTTCACCTCTTCATCTTCCATGATATTGAAAATTATGCCATCTTCATCTCGAACTCCTCCTCATACTCCTTCCTCACCCTCCACCCACTATGTCTCACCTTCCTCTCATGAGTCATCCTCCCAAGCAAAAACATCTTCCATAGATAAAAGTGAACAAGAAGAAAGCAGTAAAAGTGAAGATGAAATTGATGATGAAAAAAAGAAAAACAATGATGATAGGGGTAGCCCAGAGGGAGATAGTAAAAACAGTAAGGAAGGAGGCAACCCATAAGAGGAAAATGAAAACAGTGAGGAAGGAGGCAGCCATTAGGAAAACAGTGAAAACAATGACAATGATGAAGTAAACAGTTCAAAGCTTAGTGGAAGTAGTAAATTTGATAAAGATAGAGGCAGCTCTCAAGAAGATACTAAAAATAGTAGTGAAGAAGGCAGCTATCAGCAAAACAGTAGTAATGAGAGAGGTAGTCCACCAGGGGAGGACAAAAACAGTGATAGAGAAAGAGACAGTCCACAAGAAACTCAAAATGGTGATGAAGGCAGCCCACAAGAGGAGGACAAAAACATAAATGATGAAAGCAACCCACAAAGGAATGAAAAAAGTGACAGTAAAAAAGGTAGCAAATTTGGTAATGAAGGAGGCATCAATATAAAGGATCAAACTAAACAGGACTAATGTTGGCCCCTCCTCTCACTTCTCCTCAACACAGTCAAGAACATGTGCTTACTGCCTCTCCAAGGCAAGGGGCCATGCTTCCTTCATCAAAAATGGCAAAGGCTAAAAACACCAAAACAACAAAGAAGATAACCAGTCAAACAGTGACTAGCAATATCACTAGGGCATTAAGTAGTAGAGGCAAATTTCCAAAGAAGAGCAATGTAGAATTGCCCAAGAAAACCAGAGGAAAGAAAATCATTAAAGGCAAGGACAAAGAGAAGATTTAACAGCAAGAGAGCAGCCATGAGCATGAAAGGGAATTTGACATAATACAAATAGGCAGTGATGCTGAAGGTGATGAGGCCGAATTTCTTAGATCTCTTTTGCAAAACTGGGAGGCTCAGATTAAAGACTTGGAAAACGACCTAGGAAGGTCAAAAAAACATTATCCACTTTTTGCAAATGAAAAATAATCAAATGAGTGGACAGACGACAATCTATGAGGCCTGGGCACTCAAATATAAAAGAGAAGCACAAAATTCACAAGAAAAACATGAAGAGTACATGGGTGAGTATGCGGATAGTGATGAAGACAACGAACCAGCAAGAAAGAGGCCTAACACAATTGGTCTTAGAAAAGCATTGGAAAAGCAAAAAGAAGAAGAATCAGCTCGTGCACAGTAGTACCCTCTTACGAAGCTCCTTTCCTTAGAAATTGAGAATGATAAAGAGTCTTGGCTTTAGAGGGAAAATCAGCATTTGGAAACCAAATTGGAGAAAGCTAGCAAGGATTTGGGCCTACAAAGGAGAATGACCGAGCACTACAAGAAGTTGAATCAGTTTGCCCGAAGGAAACTCAAGGTTGCAAAAAGGAGGTGCCTAGTGGAAAAATGTGGAAAAGGCCTATCCCATCTTGGAATTCTTGCTCAAGCTTCATTGTATGTTTCTATAAACCCTTAAGGGGTTTACTCACCAAAATTGGGCAATTTTGGACACATTCTTGTTTTTTGTGAATTTTAGGCCTAAAAGCATAAAATCATGGGTGCCTTAACTTTTTCTCGGAGCATCCTCAGCTGAAGAAAATTATATTTTTGGATTTATTGACATCAAAGGAATATGCTCAAAAATTTTAAGATCAAATGAAGCTATTTTGGTCCCTCAAAAAGGCCAAAACAACCATTTTTTACCTTTCTGCCCCTAATATCAACAGGTGCTACACTCCTAGGTTTTTTCATTGTTTCTACTTTTTGACTAAATTTCGGGCATCATATTAGAAAAGATTAAGTTTTTTTGGAAAATAGACATCTATAGCTTTCCAACGAGCCATCACAGGACTCATTTCGACATCGGGAAGTCCGCCAAAAATACACTGCAAAACAGACTTTTTTCTAGTGCTACGCTCTTGCAGTTTTTGCTGAAAAGTAGTTTTCTAAGCGATGACTGGGCCAAATGTGCGTTAAGCAAGTTTTTCTTATGTGTTAGTCCTTAAAAGTGATTCTTTTTTTCTATTTTGGTCCGGAAATATATTTTTGAAGGATATTTTGTGCCTTGGACCTTGTTAGGCCTCAAGGACAGTTTTAGATATTTGCTTTTGGCCAATGGCCTTCTAGTTGCTCTAGGTGGGTTTCCTCCTCTTTGGCTTATATAAACCAAGAGGATTCATTATAAAAAATAGGTAGAATTTGATATATTGAGAGCAATACATAGCATTATGAGCTTGGAAGAAATACTTGTTTTATGAAATGGATGATGTCTTGCTTGGCATGATGTTGGAGGAGCATTGTGTGCATGATTCCATGGCTTGGTGAATGGTGATGTTTTTCTGATTTGTTTATGTTTCCTTGTTTTCATTAATGTTCCATACTTCTCATTTGCTGTAGATCAGAAAAGTATATGTTGAGGCATGTTCATGGAAGCAACTCAAACATCTTGCATGTTACAACTTTGATGTTTTCCTCTTCTTGATCATTTCTAAAGGATTCTTAACCGCCCTTTAGGTCCATCAAGAAATTGTTATTTGTTTCATTTATGGTCAGCATGTTTTGTCATCTTGTATGATTTAAGGTATGCCCTGCTTAATTATAGTTTCTCAAAACTCCATTTCTGAAATCTTTCTATGAAATATTGGTTGTTTTAGTTAAGTCAAAGAGGTCTCGTTCGATCTTGCCCTTTGTCCATGCTTGCAAACTTATATGAGAGTTCCCGATAGCTCAAGATATGTTGTTTAGGAGTTCACTCTTCATAGATTGAGTTATTTTTTTATCTTATTTGTTTTCCCAACATCTGAAGGTGATTTTCTAGAGTTAGAGGTTCTTATGCTTCTATGTATCGTTGGATTGTTTATCTTTCATATGTATCAGTTTGAGTTTTATTTATAGAGATTTATGGTTTGCCCTACCTCATGAATACTTGCTTTAAAACTATATATGTTTAATATCCCTTTGTCTTTCACAAACTTAATGTTCATTCCATTTCACTATCCCCCAAAGAATCCATTTACCTTGACTAAATCGGCCCTGCAGTATACCTTGTCCACCATTTAGACAGTCTTGACTTTATATGACCCCATAGCCCTGTTGATTTGATGAGCTCTCTTTCTATTTTTCCTTTTTGATCAGTTTACCTCAAAAACCCAAAAAAAACCAAAATATACTTAACATCTAGCCTAAAATCAAACATACAAAGTGAACAAGTTCACATCCTTCGCATAATAACGAGAGCCCTCTCTGAGTCTAGGAAGGCTAGGTCCTAGGACTCCAAAGCTTGGTCTGATGTTACCCTGTCATTTGGTTTACCAATCTTCCAAATTACGGGACACTAACATATGGCACAAGAGTTGTAGGTTCCCATTGGGAGTATTATTATCCATACTTCATATGTTGCATGTTTCAGGAGAAATAATGGGCAAACCATGATTGCCACACTACATCTCTTGCCTTCATGTGGGAGGAGCCATTTGGAGAACTTGATTTCTTGGGAGAGGTACTTCATGGATGTTTTGATTGGTGGGGTAACTTGGGACATTCTTGGAGACCATAATATTTTATCCCAATATCAGCCGCAGCCCCATATATATCATAAATGGAGAGAGAAACAACATGGGTGGAAAGATCTAATCTCTCCATGCAACCCCAATACATTGCATGAACCGAGTGTTCATGATTTCTTTGATGAGCTACCTAGAATGGCTCATTTAATTTGGATGATAGCATGGGTATGGGAGTCTCTCATTGGGAATGAGATCCCCTATGTTTTTCATTACTCCTACCTTGAGGAGGCCATTGGATAGCAAGAAGGTTTCCACTTACACCTTCCACTTTCTCATGATGTGAGCCATTTGGTTTTACATACTTGGGAGGAACCATTGGAGGGTAGAATTATTGCAGATTATTTTGTGCAGTGGTGGGGACTATTGATGGGGAGGCCACAAGAGGAGGGGAGGAATTTTTCTCCACCTTTATAGTTGCATGAGGACAAGCAACATTTTGGAGGGGAGGACTGTAATATTCCTGAAATTTAGCTTTTAGATAAATGGAATATTATAGATCATTTTTTCACTATGCAGGTGAATAAATGGGTGGGGAGGCCCATAGATCTCCTTAGCAGCAATAAAAAAAATACAAGTGTGAAAGGAGACCTTCTAAGCAGCTAAATTAAGCACCTTTGAGTATGAACAGGGGTTGGATCATGTTGAACATGTCAAATTTGACCAAGTCAACAGTGTTGTTATGGAGGAGTGGACATTAAATGAGGAATAATGAAGTTTTTGAGGGAGATGGATTGCATGGAGGAAATGACCTAATTGAGTGGGGCCAAAGGCAAGGAAGCTCATAATCTATATAAGGAAGAGGATGGCAACTATATGGGATTATGCTTTGGATTATTATTTTGTATGTGGTCTGTTTAGACTTCTTGCATTCTTCAGTTGTTTAGTTGAGATTGCTGTGCTGTTTAACACCGGGTGTTCTCGAGCGGGAATCCCATCTCTTGGAAGAGCATTAAATTTCATTTCCACATTCAGGTTTTCAGGCTAAGCTACAACTTTCTTCATCAACGCAGTTTTTGCAGGATATTGTGCTGTGTTGCAGGGTGCAGTAGTGGAGAATTAGATCGGGTGTCTTCATAGCTAGTTTTTCAGTGGAGGAAGGTTTCCATCCATTGGGAGGCCTGTAAATAATCCCCTTGGGTTTTATTGACACATTTGGCACCAAGCCAAGGAGAATTTATCCCGTACAGCGCAGTTTCTTTCCAGATCTGCTTTATTTTAGGGAGGAGTTGCAAGGGTAGTTGCAGTAGTTGTTTTGAGAGGTGATTTCTTCAGTGGAGGAGCCATCCTTTCATCCAGAGGATATATTGGAGAAGATTTGTAGTTCTCCACATCAGCTTCAGCCATGTCTTCTCATTTCAGTGGTTTCATCATATCTTCAGCCCTAGGGCTGCAACTTACATTGGCACATTGTGTGCATTTTCTGGAAACCCTCTTGGGTTGTCTTGGAAAGCTGATCTGGTGCCCGAATCTATATGTTGAGATTCTATTGGGGTCTATATTAGTATTTTTATATCATTGTATCGTCTCCAGTTGTTGTTATGTCTAATATGACTGCGATGTAGCAGTTCTTCGACATTTTGTGTTACATCAACATCTCACTTTTGAGAGTGTTTATGTATTGGAGGATTGTGTGATCACATTCTATGATTGGCGCCTCATTTTTTTGTAATTATTTGTTGCATATATGATCAATAACATGGATTTATATTGGTCTCATGATTTCATGTGTTAAATACTTGCTACTTCTTACATTTTATGCACTATATTTCTTCTATTTCCATTTGGGAATATTACAGTGTTGCATCTCCTCGCGTTAGGGTTTTGGTTTTTTATGGTTTCCTCTTATTGTTAAATAATATTAAGGCCTTTTAGCCTCATTGTAACATAGTTCAGAGGCATGTAGCCACCACATCTCTTCTAAGAGATAAGATACCATCACTAGAGCTAGTTTCTTTCAATTATGTTTTTAAGCATTTTCAGTATTTGATATTACTGAAATGGAATATTATTTATGTTGCATCTTTGTATTTGTGATTATATCTGTATTTTGTTTCATTCCTTATTAAATTATGATCATCCAAGGTGTCCTAATGACCTCATGCATGACATGTACAATTTTATAATAGTACAACTGATAATTTACTTCCCTTTAACTCCAGTCTCAATTGGGATTTACTTAGAACTGACATGAAACAACTATTTATAACGAATTATCAGTTATTTAATTGATCATTGCATGTGTATTAAATTTAATTTAATTCGCTCGACCTCTCACTAGCTCATCTCTAAGTTAGAACTAGTTAAAATAATTTTAACTCACTTAATTGAGTTAACTAATTACAACTCAAAATAAACTGCAACTAGACCCCCTAAAACTTAAAGAGAAATCTACATGTCTCCATTTTGACCCCCAACTCAAATTGACTGAGCTAACTAAGTCTTCCTGACTCATTTAACTCGTACAAGTTGTCATGTGATGTGGAATTACAATTTACTTATAATTTAATTAAGGGAAAAATAAACTAGAATCCCTTTTGATGCCATTTTCAATATTTCTTGTTGCCATTTTCAACACTCTCTCTCAACAAGAAAGAAATTCAACTCTATCATGATCTGGTACCTTTGGAATGTTTTGCATGAAAATTTTGGGTTTTTTGGGCTTGACCCAAGTTTGATCTATACCACATACCAAAAAAACCCTTGATCACTGGCCCTTTTGGCAATGACTTGCAAGCATATCACAGTTTCACCCAAAGTGACTATGGGTGGTTGTAGAACCAGGCTTATACAACCTTAAGGGATTGCACAATGTGGTATTATTATGTTTTATACTTCACAAATTCACAAGTTACTTCACCATATTCAGAAATATATGATATACATCACAAACTATTACTGCCCTGTCATAACATGCAACTACTTCGCAACAACATACATTAAGAAAATAGGTAGAGAAAACACATAAAAACATAGAATTTCACCCAAAATTGCTTCTTTATTACGATGGATCTTTGATTACAATCAACTCTTTGACCTACGCACACAACTGTAGGTAGTTTTCACACTAAGATGCAAACTCTTCCAAGGTCTCTGCACACTCAGCTGCAAAGCCTTCCCTTCGCTATAAGATACAGATCACAACTAGCCCTTAATCATTTATCATATCATGTATATTGATTCTAACATAACATTACATCCCTTTATATATTATTACATCGACAAAATACCATGGGCTCCACAAAACAAACAAATAACCTAAAATCTGTTACAAAAAGGAGGGACTTCAACCCACCCCAAAGCACCTATGATACCACACGGTATATCCAACATGCTTTGCTGCACGATCCACTTCGTGCTCTGCT
The DNA here is from genome assembly GCA_034641835.2 of Pinus albicaulis. Lineage (NCBI taxonomy): Eukaryota > Viridiplantae > Streptophyta > Pinopsida > Pinales > Pinaceae > Pinus > Pinus albicaulis. The sequence continues at coordinate 1,691,569,217 of CM076584.1, read as the reverse complement.
CCTCAAAATGTAGATTTTTCATCAAAATCTAGGCCAAGTTGGGTTATGCCCAACAAGCCCCCAATGCTCACATGTGACTTGTCCTGAATCACTTAGTTTCTTGGCCTCTGATTTTTGGTGTGATGATGTTGTAGGAGACGTTGTACTGCTGCAATATCTTTGCTGCTTGATTTTATTTGTTGTGCACTTCTTCCAGTAATGCCTTTGTGATTGGTCCTATAGTCTTCTTCACTACTTCTCCTTCCATTTATCAAAGCACCTAGAGCTTCCCATCCACTTCCTGCGAAAGCTGGAGAGCCTCATCCTGCCAGGGTTGAGATCTCTCCATCAAAACTTGCTCTTCCCTTCTTAAGTCTTCGATTTGCTTCTGAAGGGCCTTTCCTTCATTAATCTTGGTGAGCTTCTACGAGATTGGTAAAGTCTTCACAGTGGTCCAAATCTCCTCTAACTGCTTCTTCTTCTGGTGGATGTCTTCTTCTATCTACTATATGTTTGGATCTTCCTGCAACGAAGTCAAAATTTGCAAAGTATCTTCCAACAGCTTTCCACATTCTGCCACTGTCGCGAAGATGCCTGTCACTGTAGCCTTTATGTAAGTCTCCCTTTGTTCTCAGAATTCTGGTGGCGTGGTTGCTGCAAATTCATTTGCATCTCACTGATATTGAGCTCATATTCAAGCTGTACATTTGCAATCTTATTTTTGGATTCCTTGACTACAAGGGCGATCTTGGCGGCCCTGTCTTCCACTGGTTCCTCCTGGCGGACATCCATGTCTGGAAATTCTCTGCAAGTGGCTTCGAACACTTCCTTTAACATCTAAAACTATTGTTCGGCATGATCCTTCTCTTTAATAAAAATTTCGTATAGGGTCAATGATTTATCACAACCACACGTCTAGTTTCGATTTCGATTTTTTCTTTTTCTCTAAAATTATTAATTCATGTCCACAAAGTCTTGGATAGATGGTGATCAGGTGATATGTTAAGGCACTCCTTGATGTGAATTCATTGGTTCAATTCTCCACCCTGATAGAGGTGATATATTGGACATGTTTAAAATGTAGTCATGCCAAGCTTACAAAAAAAATAAAAAAGATCATAAATTCATGAAATACAAAAACAATAAAAATGAGATAATTTAGGGAAGACGCATGTACATGAATTTATTTATAATAATTTATATTTGAAATTAAGTGATATTCAATAAATCATTTTAATAATGGATCTATCAATGTAATGCCCTAAGACATCTATGCACTTGCTTGTCTTAACCGAGCACCCAAAGCGCCAACCCCTCCTTTCCAAATTGACATGTTGGTGAGAGCACCTCAGTAGTGGAACAAGTGGCAGTGATGTCGACCCAATATTGTACCCGATATTTGGTGCCAGAGTTGGCACAATGCACCCATGTCACCCTCATTGTCATGACCCCACTCTTGTGGTGACTTAAATCCACTTGTGAGCATGGTGCAACACCACCTAACTTTTTCGTTTCCCACTACTCAATTTTACAAAATATGCCTAACCTTCAACACTTAGATTATTTTATTTAAGTTTTCACTTCCAATAATATATATGCAACAGAAAATTAATCTTAAATTCATTTATCTTTAAAGTGAAATGAAAAAAAGACTGAAGGTAGTAAACCGATGCATAGCGA
>CM076584.1:1691495873-1691567458 GCA_034641835.2 Pinus albicaulis | reverse complement strand
TAGATCAAAGAAGGATGCAAGCTTATGAGAGAAACCCAAATAAGGATGAACCCATCTCTGAAGGACATACTCAAAGAAGAGTTGCAGAAACTATTGCATGGAGGTGTTAGTCCATGAATCTATCGAAATCTACATGGATGATTTCACAGCATATGGGAATGAATTCCAGGAATCTCTCTCCAATTTGGGTAAGATACTAAGAAGGTGAATTGAGATGCATCTCTCCTTAAGCCCATAAAAGTGTAAATTCCTTAAGAAATCAGGGGGTGTATTAGGACAATACATATCCCAAGCAGGAATACATGTAGACCCAAACAAAATCACCATCATCAAAGAGGTACTTTCTCCTCAAAATCAGAAAGATGTCAGGAGTTTCTTAGGCTTAGCTGGTTACTATAGAATTTTCATCAAAGATTTTTAGCAAGATGGATTCGCCATTATTTGGGTTATTGGCCTAATATTCTGAGTTTATTTGGTCTGGTCCCTATTGTTGTGTAGGTAAATCCCCTCTATGGACAAAGGTGATCCCTCTAGCCCTAGGGTGGGTCTAGCAACAAGAGGACAACCTAATGTTTTGGTTCCTAGTTAACGAATGAAATAGGTTGAGATATATTGTCCGACCTATAGTCCAACGCGATTATTGCAGTTATAGTGGTGGTCTCCTGGTCTTCACCTAGACACATCGTGATCCTTAAGTAATGGTACTCGGGTGTCTGCACAAGGATCAAAGGACGAAAGCAATATACAAGAAAATAATTTCATTCATAACTAGCTAATTAGTCAAGGAAGATTAAACATACTACGTAAGATAAATCACATCAACACAAGATGGGAACCAAACATCAGTTATGTATATATTAATAGAAAATAATGATATTACAACCGGAGCTTTGATGTCGCAGCCTCCTTCAATGGGTTCAATCGAAGCACGTCTCGAAGGTTCATCGGGGAATTGGGATGGGGCAAGGACACAAGCCTAAGATCTCTCTCGACAAGGCTCTCTTTCTCTATCTCACACAAGCGATATCAGACTGTTTCAGCAAAATGTTCAGCAATTCCTATTCATCTAGCTACATCAATGTGAGAGATGTTTATTTATAGAGGGAGAGGAGGAGGTTGGGATCCCTCAAATGGTGAAAGGGAGGCCTTATCCTTTGGGAGGTTCCCCCAAAAGGTGGAAACAAGAAGCCAAAGAAGGTGTTTGTAGTTATGCAGTTGAACAACCCAAGCTGACTCGCCCATGAATTTGTTAGCATGGAAACTTCACCTCTATATTTAGAAAACATTCCAAAAATAGCTTGGCATGGGTAGCTCAATGAGACAGAGCGTCAATGGGTGTGGAGCCCAGTGTTAATTTCCTTCATCGGTGCGAGGCCATAACCGTCTGCCAGTGCCAACCAGAAAGTATGTGTTTTTGTTGATCTGCTCCAGGAATTTTCAACAGAGAAAGTGTTCTCCTCGAGGAAAGGGATGAAATGACACTATTTGCAAGGCATGACACTTCATATAAGTCACAGAAATGGTCCTCCAATGTACAAGATGAGGATCGCAGGGATGGTGACAAAATTTTGTGTAACAGATGCCTCCTAAAGCATGAGGTCCGAGAGAGAGGGAGGGTTGAAATGATTTACGAGAACGCGTTCGAACAAAACACCATTGTCGAAAGACCTGCAAGTACAAATACAACTGATATCTATGATACATGAACATGTGCTTATGTGGCATGGGAACATCCATCCATAATATAATACATATATAAACTAAGGCCCAAGGTATGGATGCAACCATCCAGCAGTAAGGATCAAAAAATAGACTCAGGTATGGTCGCAAGCATCCAATCAAAAGAGTCATGCATATAGTCATGATAAACCAAAATATCTCATAGCCTGGACCTTATCAGACAAAACCTAGGGTCTTATGCTCCATCTCGACCCGAACAAGTACAAATTCAATCATGCAAATATGTGAGCTGAAGTTGAACATGCAAGAAAGTCACCTGATTACCAGCCAATGATGTAAGTTGGTAACAGGCATGAGAGAAACCACCAATAATGAAAATGGCTCTCAAGGTACAACAGGCACAATCCACGAAATGTGAACAGTGATCTGGCGTCGAACACCCACAGAATCACTCAATCAAAGGCCAATGATGTGGACCTATCGTCGAATGTGAAGAAACTACCATTGAGGCATGCAGGCTCCAAGGTACCGGAAGGGATTCTCTAGATAAACTTCCTGGATAATGAGTTGAAGTTGATAGGAAGTGACCCTGTCAAAGGAGGATCATAATGTTTCCCACATCATTGACACAAGACAGAGGAACATGATGATAGTGAATCAGGACCAAAAAGAGAGTCAAAGGGAGGTTGTAAACTGCAATCAGAAACTTCTCTTGAACATATTAGCGACATAACTCTGGATTTGAAAGTATTTGAGATCTAGGGCTCTGAGGTGATGATGATGTGGAAAAGAGTGGATGAGAGGTCAAAAGAGATTACCCAAACCCATGGAGGAAAAAATGATGAAATGATATGTCCCCAACCCAACATGAATGCAGATGAGTGTCATGTTCAAGAGAAACATACTACCGACAGAACTGAGAACTAGTTACATTTTCCCCCACTATTGATGGTGAGTACCCCAATTATTTTTGGAAAACAAGCTTGAAGGGGATAGCATATGCTTGTCATGTAAGTTTTTCCTTTGAAAAAATCAATCCTATTACATTTTACGAGCCCTAGAAAGGAGGAACTCAGTGACGTCATGGTGTCGGTGTCTAATGTCATTTAGGTTTTAACGAGTCTGACAAAGGAAGAACTCGACATTTTTTCATGTTTAGACAGTTTGAAAAGAAGCAGAAAAGAAAACTCCAGCAGTCCCTTTTCGTAGGTAGTCTCACAGATCTAAAAAGATAGAAAACTCTATCTAAGAGAACCTCTTAGTCGTGATAGGCTAAGGTATTCCTTTTTCGTAAATAATCTATCACAGCCTGAAAAAGGGGTAAACGTATACTGGGTAGATATCATTTCGCAGCCATTTAATGAGTTCAAAATGACAAGATTATCAACAATATTTTTAGTTTTAGAGAGTCAGAAAACAGCTGAAAGACGACTCCAACAGTGAATTTTTCATGTTTTTACTGAGTCTGAAAAAGTATAAAATACAAATCGTGACTTCATCACTATTTACGTTGAGAACCTTTCGCTACACAAGAGATGCACGTAAAACCCATTTCTCAAAATAACATGGAAAAATAATAAAAAAATACACTTTAAAACCTAAGTAGGGTTCTGAAAAGTATTAATATGCCAAAAATGGTAGAAATAATTACTTTTCACTTTTTACCTCTTGTGAGAAATCTGTTCCCCTTTTTCACTGCGAATTTTGTGGCATTGATAGTGGGTAATCCGAAAGACCAATATCGAATACGTCAGTTCCAGTCAAGAGCTTACATCCTTCCCTGCAATTTGATTCCTTTTTCATCGCCTGTAACCCTAATTTTATGTGTTTATGGGGGGAATTGGCAAAATCTAGGGCGCGGGGGTTGGTGCGGGTATGAGGCACAGACTCATGCCGACCGACCAAAATTTTGAACTGGGGCGTGCCCATTGGTATGACTGTTTCTGAAAAAGTTGCGCCAACCACATCACACAATTTTATCATGTAAATGTATTAAATTAGGCCCATTTAAACCAATCAAGAGCTTTGAATTTAGGTAATGACAACCATATGGATGATTTTGCAGGTGTGAAAAGGAAAAATGGTGATTGAGTGGAAAGAACGAGAACACAATAAAGAAGATGAAGAGGCCATCGGATATAACATGTGCATGGAAGCTCTAAGAGATTATAAGCTCAAAAAATTCTTTATGACACCATGTCTCAGAGCTCAACCAGAGTTGTTGCAGTACTTAATCAACATCTAGGATGTTGATCAGATTCATTATCAAGAACTTGAGATTGAAGTCTCACATGTCTATTTCATAACCAGACTGTCGCGGAGGGGGGTAGTACCAATCCTGACCAGCACCCCGCCCTCAATGGAGAATATGAGTATGGTCATTGACAGGATGTGCACAGGGGAAAGGAAAGGATCGAGAAGTGGAAAATTTGATATCCATACTATTCCAGATTTGGCACTAAGAGTAGTGTTGCACACCATCACACCAGCTACAATATCGCAGGCTCCATATGAGGCCACAAAGACACAGATACTTCTTGTTGTGGATTGGATGACACTGACCCTCTACAACTAGGCAGAGGTGGTAACAATCAACATGAAGCATTATCTGATGAAATGCAAGAAAACCAAGCTAAAGTAGTTCGACTACGGGTCCATATTGGTATCGTTCATCAAGAAACGATTACCAATATTCCAACGGTAGGAATTGATAGTTCCAACACCACCAGCCCAGGACCCACGGATGGCCCGCTGGGTGGCTTTTATGCCAAGGTCAGGGGGTGGTCAAGAGATGTCCAAGAGACCAGAGTTCTTTGAGTGGCTCTGCTGATAGTTGATTGTCATGGAGGACTAGCCCTACTCTGGCATAGATTTCACCGGTGATGCAGATCTCCCACTCCCAGAAGGAGAGGATTGGGATGAAGTACTTGGTAAGACTCATTTTTTATTTTGATGAGTGTTATAATTTTTTTTCTGTTATGAATATTCTGACATTAATCCATGTAATTGCAGATGTTGGCCCAGAAATACCTGCAGGTATGTCTTCGATAGTGCAGAGAGTTCCTCGCGACTTCGATGTGGCCCCTGAGGGTGAGGAGGAGGAAATCATACACAACTTGGAGGGAATCTATCGTGGGATCCTGGACTATGCACGATTTTATGATGTTCCTCGTGTTTACTAGAGACACACTGTAGGGGTGTCAAACCAAGTTCACTGCTTGTTGACATGGCTTTTATGCATGGTGACATGCTATCATGAGCATCACGTCGAGTAGACACCTAGGTTTTATTTCCACATATTTGTTGAGAGACATGACGTCTCAGGATGTAACCGAAACACGCATATTTTTTAAAGTATTGATGCACACAGATGCAAACACTTGAAATATATATATATATATATATATATATATATATATATATATATATATATATATATATATGGATCTTTTCAGATGATGATGTTTTTTTACAAATTATGCAAATGTCTATCTAATACAATGTTAGCTACTGTATCAGTTAATGCATTCATTCATCTAGGAATATGTTGATATGTAATGTAATCAAAATGTCTTTCCAGTAAACGAACACTGAAATAAATCCTTAAGATGTGAGGGTACCTAACAGAATAATGTCCATTAAGTTGAAGAACAAGTTGTGAGTCTAGGTTAAAAATCAATGCACGAATGTTGAGAGCAATGGACTCAGTTAATAGTTTAATAACAACACTATAATCAGCGACATTGTTTGTAGTTTTTCCTAGACAGATACCTTGAAGGTCTATCAACTCACCAATAGGATCATAAATCACCCAAGCCACTAAAGACAAGTTTCGAGAATTGCAGAAAGCACCATCTGCGAAACCAACATAAGGGGTAATAGACATCTACACAATAAGTAGGAAAACGATCGCAAAGCACACCAAGCCAAAAATGTACATGAAAAGAACACCTATTTACAAAAAAACATGAACGAATGACTCATGCATAGTATTTTTTAAGATATAACCCATTTCTGGGTTGATCTAGAGGATGACCTTCATAATTAATAAGCTCATAGGCCCCATTCCATAAAACATGTTTAACTATGTAGGGACCATGCCACATGGGTTGAAGTTTTCCTTCCCCCAGCTTATCATGAGCTTGGTCGTACAGGAGGACGAGGTCTTCTTCTATGAAGGAACAAGGGGAAACTGACTGGTCAAAATAAGCTTTGACCCGCTTTTTCTATGCTTCAATGACTAGAGCAGCAAAGCAGCGAGTTTCATCAACCCTCTCCAGATAGAGAAGATGCTCTTCTTCAAGTGAAGTGTTTGGCAGCAATTCAACAGCTAGCTTGAGCGAAGGTATTTCACATTCAATCGGAAGGGTAGCTTCCAGACTGTAGACAAGCTGGAATGGAGTGAATCCAGTCGCATCCTGTACTGAGGTTCGGTAAGCCCAAAGAGCCAAAAACAACATGAGATGCTAGTTTTATTTGTGCATACCAATCGTACGTTGAAGAATAGTGACATGGACTTTGTTCACGGCTTCAACCTGGCCATTGGCTTGAGGATAGTACAGTGTTGAGTTGTCGTGACATAGACCCAACTTGGAAGTCAACTCCGCCACCATGTAATGACGAAAATGGGAACCATGATCGGTAACGGTGGCTTGAGGGAAAACAAACCTAGAAATGACATGATTGAATAGAGATTGAGTTGTTGTCTTACCGTCAGCCATAAGTGCAGGCATCTCTTCGGCCCATTTGGTGAAGTATTCAACGGCTATGATGATATAAGCATGCCCCCAAGCCGAGTGAGGGTTACACGTCATAAACTAAATGCCCCACTTCGCAAAGGGACCAACGGTAATGAGAGGGTGATGAAGGGAAGGAGGCACACACATCTTGCGCTGATAGATTTGGCAATCATGGCATTTACGGACAGCAATAATGCAGTATTTAAATATGGTGGGCCAGAAATACCTAGAACTAAGAATCTTCTGTACAGTAGCATATCCAGACATGTGACCGCTAGAGGCACCACTATGACAGTCATTCAGAGCCTTTTTAGCCTCCTCAAGAGTCAAACACCAGCGGTGAATGGAATCAACTCCAATGCGGTAGAGTGTATCTCTGACTGTGCGATAGGGTTGCGAGTGATGATGGATGCATCGAGAGCATCCATCGTCAACTCAAATCAGAAGGTGAAAGTCTGAAGATATACAATGATATCACTGTACCAAGGATCGAGGGTGCTAATCAGAAAAAGCGTGTCATCCGGAATGCGTTCCTTAGAACCAGACAGAACAGAATCGGAAGGGAGAGAGATCAAATCAACAAAGACTAATGAATTCTTCAATTTTGAAGTACTGAACTCCAAATCGAACTCTTGGAGGATGCAATCCACTTCCAGTACTTGCCCCCCAAAAATTGACAAGTCAATATGTAAGTCATAGGGTTGCAATCAGAAATCACAGTCACTGTACACAACAGAATATAGTGATGAAAACGTTGAACAGCTTGGACAACAACCAACACCAACTTCTCGACATGGGCATATTGTGTTTCAGTATCTAGAAGGTTATGAGATAGATAGTAAATGACATGATCATCACCATCATCATCGTCTTGTACCAAAACCATGGAAATCGTGCTAAATGCGGCGGCCAAATAGAGGGAGTAATCGTGATGATAGTTCGGAGGATGCAACAGAGGAGCATTAACGAGAAATGTCTTCAAAGCATCAAAATACTTCTGAGCGATCTCATTCGAGAGGAACAAGATGCCTTGCTTTAGTAACCGCGTAAATCCTTTAGCCACTTTGGCATAGTTAGGTATAAAACAACGTAAGAAATTAGCCTTTCCCTGTAGACTCTGCAGCTGATTTAAAGAGGAAGGGGATGGGAGATTAATGATAGCTTCAAGTTTGAGTGGATCGAGATGAATCTCGTCTTTTGAAATAATAAACCCTAAGAGTTTACTGGAGTCAATGCAGGAGACGCACTTATGCGGATTCAGCTAGATGTTATAGTGTCGACAGCGAAGAAAAATCCGATGGAGATGATCAGGATGGTCTTTACGCTTAGCCAAATGAGCCGAACGGTCATCCAAATAAGGCTGAAAAATGCACTTGATATCATGAAAAGGCTATGAATTTTCACGCTGAAATGTTGCCCCAACATTTTTCAGACCGAAATGGAGATTTTATAAGAGAAATTACCCCAAGGACAGATAAATGCGGTCTTATGTTCATCGACCGAAGAAATTTTAATCTGGTTATAGCCTGAAAACCCATCCATAAGGGAAAAAATCCAACTCCCAGCACACTCATCAATGATTTGATCAATAAAGTGAGTAGTATAATTATCCTTAAGGCAAGCTCGGTTAATGTCACGGTAACCAACAGAGACATGAATGGTACCCTGTTTCTTATCTACAGGAAAAATATTGGACACACACTCTATCAAGGGAATCGGACAAATAAAACCATTTTTAAGAAGTTTTTCAACTTTTCCCTTAATAGTGGCAGCCTTTCTAGGGTGCACAGGATGAAGGCTCTAGTGAACAGGCTTCACATCAGGATAGTTAGGAATCTCATGCACCACTATACTTGGATCGATGTTAGGCATCTCTTCATAAGACCATGAAAATATGTCACCAAACTCACATAAGAGACTAGTATAGAACTGAATCTCATTGGGAGAACAGGTCACCCCAATATGGATGTTCTCGACAACTCCTGGTTTAATGGAAATTTCGATAGGCATCGTATGTGTAATATTACTCAAGTTACCTTCCATAAAAACTTCATGTGTCAGAATAGGCATTTGAAGCAGAGGATAAGGAACCTAGGAAGCGAGCCTCTTGAGACACATAGGCATGGCCCCAAGGTCAGGCATGAATGAGGAACGATGATGACTATCGTCCCAAGGAAGGTCCTCGAGAGAAATTTTTTCCATGATGGGCTCATCGGAAGGAAATATCTCTCTCAAGGGGTCGGGCGAATCCGAATCACCGAGCCAAGGGGATTGAGAATAAGCATCAATAGACATGCCCATAGGAGCATGATTAGAAGACGGAGGAGCCAAAGCCGAAATAAGCTCGCAATAATCAATCTCAATCAGACTTAACGACATCGAATCTCCAAATGAATCTATCTGCTCAAGTGAAGGGATGATCCACGAATATTCAGACTTGGAGATCATATTAACCTGAACAGTGGTGGGTGGAGGAAGAGGAAAAATACCCATGAGGGAAGATCTTTGAAGAGACCCGGCCCTACGCTTTCGTAAGGCATAGGAATTTGATCCATGTATGGAACATTGTTCTTAGAGGAAGAAGTGAAGAAATACAACTGATCAAAAGTAACGATCTTTCCTTCGTGTGGAAATTGCAAAACACGAAAGGGAGTGGATGGAACGCACAACATGGCATGATTCCAACTGTGACCGAGGAGAAGATTTTAATTGAGTTTGGTGTCAACTATTTCAACCTCAATGTTGATAGTCTTCCCTTATAGAGTAATCGGTAGAGTAGCGAGAACCCCAAGATGTTTAGATTCTCTTCCATCAAACGATTCTAGATAATTTGGAGATGAATTCAAAGCTATATAACCAATGGCTTTCCAGGAGGCATATGACGTGACGTAGGTAGACGCACCCTCGTCCACGACCACTCGATGGACATTCAGCCCATTAAACCCAACTTGAATGATGAGCACAAGCTGTTGAGGGAGACGTGGGAAAACATTCTCCAAGTCAAAAGTGATAAGGCTTGAATTAGCAAGATCAACCCCACCGATGGGAGATAGAAAAGCCTTCCATTGAGACGGAAAACTATAAAGTAATTCTAATGCAAACATCACAGATGGCACCTGAGCCAAATCCTCAACAACATTGTAATATTGAGCAGCACAGGCGTATGGATTTTAAGAAGACTTACGGAGTACACCTTTGGAAGGTGGTCATACAACGGGCTCAGTATTGGGCCTTTCAATCTGAAGAGGGCCAGAAGCAGGTGGAGGAAGAGGACCTTCAGCGATCTCTTTCCCTACTTCCTAACGTGGTTTAGTATAATCTTTCGAATGGGTAGCTATGGAAAGAGATGCATAACCGTTCATCATGAAAACCTGAGAGCCAAATGGGTCAGAGGACTGAGGTTTCTCTACGACATGAGTCTGTTGTGACAAAAGCAGTTCTTTGAGAATAGCCGAAGTTCCTTGGGTGCTTTGAGAATTTGACTCACTTCAGCCCGTCGAGGATATTCCTTGGTGTAGTGCTCTTCATCAGAAATCAAGCAAGGATACTTCGGTTTATGATATGAACCATCATCAGCATGATTTTTCTGAGAATCTTGTTTAAGGGTATCAGCTTTGGCCTTACCTTTACCCTTTTTTTTCCCTTTGGAAGTTTTATCCACGGGATTGGCCTGAATGGCATTCACTTCCGTAGTTTTACCAGAATTAGAGACTGGCTGAGAAGCAGTATCATTCGAAGGATTATATTTTTTCTTCCTAGGATTCGGAGGAGACTTCTGTGAGGTCTAAGACACAAAACCAATGATACTGTTGACGGGTGGCGTCACTATTTCTTTGGAAGTTCTAGGTCTAGGAGCATCTGGCAAGAGTTCGTACAACGTGCTGGACTGAGAGTACACAAGATCAAGGTACTAGGCAAGAGTAATGGCATGTTCTTCAGTAATGCATGCCCCCATCACAATGTCCTTAGCAATTGGAGAAATGAAAGAGGTGGTAAATCAATCAGTTAGAAGTTATCAGGGATTTCGAACTTGATCAAGCGACAATGACGCTTCCATTCATGATATGATCTGAGATATCAGTAGCTTGATCTTGCTTCAATGATGTGAGGAGGTGCGTCCTGGTCTCATACCGAACTGGTAACTAAAAATGTGTGAGAAATTTCATGGCTAAAGTGTTGAAATATTGGAAGATGCCACGAGATAACTCGATGTACCACTTGGAAGTGGCAGCAATCAGAGTCTGTTGGAAAATATGGAGTCGGATGGAATCATCATCCCAAGAGTTAGAGGAACACCACAAGTGGTAGGTCATAACAAGCACTTGGGGGTCTTCTCCAGACTGGGCCTCCAACTTATGAAAATCGCCAGGAATATTGGTTGGAACTAGAGGCTAATATGGGTTATGAAGGATCAGATCATTTGTTAACTTTGACACATCAGGTAGTTCCAACATAGCGAAAAATAGAAATTGAGGATTAAAAGGCATCGCAGGTCTTTGATAAAGACAAGTGTTAGCATTCCACCCAGGTTGAGAGAAATTCTGCCCCCATATGTTTTTTCCCCGAGGATTTTGTCCATAGGGGTTATCAGCCTGATATTTTTTCCCATACTAGGGTTGAGGACCAGGATACTGATTCTAAGAATACCACTGAGGTCCTTGCTGAGAAACATGTGGAATTTTCTGTGGAATGTAAGCATTTCCTTGAGGTTGATTATTCAGTCTCGGATTGACTTTGAGGGTAATAAGTGAAACTTTGGGGCGCACTGTATACCGCCTGATATTGACCTTCAGGAGGGTAAGTAGCATCGTGAGGTTGAGCAGGCTGAGCAGGTTGAACCGGTTGTTGGGTAGGTTGAACAAGTTGAACTAGCTGTTGAGCAGGTTGAACGGGTCAAATCGGCTGCTGAGTAGGTTGAACGGGTTGAACCGATTGCTGAGGGGGTTGAGCAGGTTGAATCGGCTGCTAAGTTCGAACAGGATGTCCTTGCAGAGCAGGTTGGCCTGGATATTGAGGGCCACCGGGTTGCCCTTGCGGAAGAGGTTGGCCTGATGGTTGGGATGGGATAGATTGTCCTTGGAAACCAGGTTGACCCAGCGTAGGACTTTAGGGTTGTCCTTTTTGTACAAAATCTTGGCCTTGTTGAACATAGGGTTGTTGCTATTGCACAAAAGGTTTTGCCTATGGTGGATACATTTTCCCCCCAGGAACATAAGATGCTTGTGGTTGAATTGCAGTTGACCAGAAGGACCGTAGGGTTGTCCTTGTTGGACCAAAGGTTGACCCTGTAAGGGTTGTCCTTGCAGACCGTAAGGTTGTCCCTGTGGACAAAAGGGTTGTCCCTGTAAGGTTTGTCCTTGTAGGCCCGAGGGTAGTCCCTATACAAATGGTCCATGATGAGAAACGACCTAACAGGGATCAACTGGAGGCAAATAGACAACTTGATAACGATCAATTGGAGGCATGTATACAAGATTACCGTATTCATCATAATGATGTGGAGGATTTCCAGAAGCTTGTGGTTGCTAAGAACCTTGAGGTGATGAGTTCTACTACTGATCATCCGGAGAGGGAGCATATCATCGGTGAATATCCAACATATATTCATCAAAAGTATAAGTAGAAACCAGAGGCGTGGTATAGGTAGATGGGGTTTCTACGGCGTGAGGTTGTGAGCTACTCATGGTGGGCCTAACCGGTATAGTAGGATTGATGAAGATAGACTTGCGAACAACAGAAGATCCAGATGACAAAGTCGTACTAACAACCGTTGAAGATGAAGCCACACAAATGATGGGTTGGACCAGGATAGATGTAACAATGGCCAATGAGCTAGGTGTCGAAGGCGACATTCCTAATGTAGGAAAAACTGAGCTCCTTGGAGGAGTTGATATACTGGACTATGTTATGGAGGCAACACCAGAAATGATCAGACCCAAAGTATGATAAACGGGTGGAAGAGACGCTGGTTGAGGAGAAGGTTGACTGGATACACACGGGAAATTTTTGGCAAAACTGCTATTCCCCTATAGAAACATGCAATTCTTCACTACCGACAGGACTAGAAGAATCCATATCTAACAAAGTTGTAAGATCGTCGAAAAGACGACGAGGACTGCGAGGTAAAGCAGCGGCTAATAATGTTGATCCCGAAGTAAGAGGAGGGAATTCTTCCTCGCTCCCAAAACCAGACCAAGCACCCTGAGGTGGCCAATTGAACTCAACCGACCCTTCAGGAGGAGACCAGGTAGCGAGAGGCAAGACAGTCGAGAGGATATGCTATGAAAACTTGGCAGACCTAGTGGACTGAGGGGTTTCCAAAGAAACGTTAGCAAAAGGACTACCACTAGGAGGCAGTGAAGAAGAAGACGAAACTGGTGGTTCCGCCAGTATGACAATGTTTCAAAACAGGAGGAAAACGAGATAGCCTATTCGAGGCTTCAAGACCAAACACTAAGGAACTACAAAAACAATCCAAGAAGAAATATTTAACAGGAATATGTCGTAGGCAATTAATTTTTACGAAATTGAAATGAAACTTTGTTGTTTCATGTTTTAAGAGTCGAGAAGTAGCCAAAATATGTCTCTAGTCACTTTCAGATTGAACGAACGTAAAAGGACAAGTGCTCGATGATATTTTTACTTTTAGAGAGTCACGAAAAGATCGAAATGACTACTCAGGTAATTTAAGCAAGAGGGTGTACCAAGTCTCTGTGAACTGCCATATACACCTTGGTGATCAAATGAAAGAGAAATGACTAAGGACTTGACGTACGTGTAGGTAGTCTCCCTGGATATTGTGTTTGGTGTATCACGGTTACAGGGAGGCAGACTTGACTTCCTATAGATGAATGTTTGCAACCTATGAGGGTCTCCCTTTATATACACGACGGTACGAGGAGCACAAGTTCGTACTAGTGCTGTCTAAAGCCAGATGGTGAACGACAACTACTAGGTTTAACGATGCCGGAACGCACCACTAGCCTAGACCTCTAAAATATTTGTGTTAGGTTTCAATGCTTCCTTAGATTTATTGAATTGATTTTAAGTTTGATCTTGAATTAATGTTTCAATTTCAAGGGATTACCGAATGTGCTCTTGAATTCCTAAATGCACACTACATGCAAAATAACATCATTTCCGTTCAATGAATGCTAACTAAGAGAAGGATAGGAACTATATAGCAAAGCAACAATCAATTGAAACTATGAGAATAATTTCATTAATGCGCCTAATGCAACCAACTAAAAAAACAAAAACTCTTTCCTAGTTCAGCCAAGAGCTATTTATGCAAAAGAACATTTTCATTTTCAAGTTAAATGAAAGAATGCAATCTTTTGTTTTTCAGATGAATGAAGCACACAATGCACCATTACACTAAGAAAGAAAAACAAGCATTAATTTTGAGCACTACGAATGTAAAGATCTAAAACGAATGATTCAAATGCAATACAAACATCAAACACACTCAAAACAAGAATGTACTCTTTCAAACAAGCAAAGGGCTTTCAAACTGATCCAACAAGAAATGTGATCTATGCTCGAAGTCACGAAATGGACAGTCAAACTAAAACAAAAGAGATCATCCCACAAACCGAAGATGCAAATATTTGAAAGAAATACTAACACAATCAGTCAACGAACTGAGATGACAAATATAAAAGTGACTCGAACTTCAATCAAAAGGCTCAGTGAGAAAACAACACCTAGAAACCCTAGGGCTACAAACTTCACTGATGAGAAGATAGACAAACAACTGAGAAGACCGAGATTGCAGAGTCAAAACACTTTCAAAATACCAATTTCAAAGAGATAAATCAACCTAGAGCCAAGAACTACTGACAAAAACTTAGAAGACAATGTTGTGAAACCAACTCCAAAAATAGAAGAAAAGAGATATCAACACCTTAGAAATAAGCCACTTCGAGGAGGCAACCTCCAATACATTACATGAATGAAAAATTCTTAGATGATACAAATGAAAAAACCTCCTTTATATATATATGATTCCATGGGGCTACAATGTAATCCTAGCCGACCTAACAATAATAAGTTAACGACACAATAATAGCAATATGGGGGTTACAGGGGTACAACAATAACAATAAGGGGGTTACACTAACAACAATAATGGACTATACTAGTAATATAAGGACCTAACATGCTCCTCTCCTTCAAAAAGGTGTTGTCCTCAATGCTTGAGTAGCTCCAGGTGCTTTTGTATAAAATTCTCATCCTCCCATGTAGAATCTTCCGTGGGTAAGTTCTTCCATTTGATGAGATACTCTGAAATTGATCGATTTCGTAGTTATCGAGTTCTTGTTTCCGTGACTGCTTCAGGTTCCAATATGGTTTTTCCTTCCTCATAAAGTTCTAGCAATATTGTTTGAACTAGAATTTTGTCCCCTATAACCTTTTTTAAGCATGAAACATGGAAAATTGGATGCACTCGCGAAGAAGCGGGAAGCTCCAATTTGTATGCCATAGTACCAATATTTTGCAAAACCTTGTAAGGACCATAGAACTTTGGTGATAATTTATTATCCTTCTTAGCTTGCTTGAGGGACATTTTTTTGTATGGTTGTAGCCGTAAAAATACCCAGTCTCCCACATCAAAACTTCTCTCACTGCCATGTTTATCTGCCTGTTGTTTCATTCGATTTTGTGACAAATTTAGGTTATCCTTTAAGAGTTGGAGAACTTCTTTTTGATGCTCGATGTGATCCTCCAGAGCTTAAACCCTAGCTTTTTCCCTTAAAGAAGATGTGATGGATGGTGGATGATATCCATAAAGTGCCATAAATGTGGTGATTTTTGTTGTAGTATGGAAGAAAGTGTTATACCACCATTCAGCCGGAGGTAACCACTTGACCCATTATGATTTCTTATCAGATACAAAACAATGAAGATATCCTTCCAAACATTTATTCACTATCTCTGTTTGACCATCGGATTGAGGATGATAAGATGAGCTATGAGCTAGTTGAGTACCCAAACAAGAAAATAATTTCATCCAAAAATTTCCTGTAAAAATGGGATCTCTGTCACTTACAATAATCTTCGGGTTTCCATGTATCTTTTGAATTGTTTCCATAAATGCAGTAGCAATTGTACTTGCTTTAAAAGGATGAGATAATGCACAAAAGTGTGCATACTTGGTAAGTATATCAACTACCACCATGATGACACTCCTTCCTTCAGACTTAGGTAAACCTATGATAAAATCCATTGAAATCTCCTCCCAACGTTGACTTGGAATGGATAAAGGTTGTAGAAGGCCCAGGGTCTTTGTTGTCTCCACTTTATTTTTCCGGCAAACCAAACATTCTGCCACAAAAATTTGAATATCAGATTTAAGGCCATCCCAAAAAAATTCTTTCTTCACCCTGTGGTAAGTTTTTAAAAATCCCGAGTGTCCTCCTAAAGGAGAAGTGTGCAATTCCAAAAGAATCTTTTGTTTTAGTTGGGAATTATTGCAAATATATAAGCAATATTTGTACCATAAGGAATATTTTTTCCAACAAAATGTATTAGATGTACTAGGATCTTGCTGCAACTTTTGAATGATAGTCCACACTTCTTCGTCCTTCTTCCATTCATCCCTTGCTTCGGTGATCCAATCTGGTTGGATAATTGAAATGGCACAAAGCAATGCTTCCACCTCTTCATCCTTTCTTGAGAGTGCATCTGCAACAACATTTAGTTTCTTTTTTTGTAGAAAATTTCAAAGTCATAACCCAACATCTTTCTGACCCATTTTTGCTGCTCTTCTGAAGATAGTATTTGTCCCAAAAAGTGTTTAAGACTATCACGATCAATTTTTACCTTGAAGTGTCTTTCCATTAGGTAAGGTCTCCATTTCTTTAGTGCATGTAGTATTGCCAAAATTTCCTTCTCATAAATAGCCTTTTGTAAATACTTTCCTTTTATTGAACGACTTTCAAAAGCAATGGGTCTTCCTTCTTGCATTTTTTTTTTTTTTTTAAATAAGTCTAATTCTATTAAGAAAAAACCATATAGTACAGTCAGAGCTTGCAAAACGCAAAGCATAGAAGCAAGGGGCCGGCAATGAAACATTTTCAACCTCGGACCCCAGAAGTGACCATGGAATGAACAAGAGAGAGCAATGATGACATAAAAAGGAGAGCGAAACAGAGGAAGCTACCCAGAGTGGGCAGAGACTTCCAGTCGAACTTTTTTCCCTTTCTTTTTAATGACTTTGACCCAACCATTATGATTTGACTGGGCCGGGACCAATTGTAGATTATTTTGCACTGTAGAATGAGTCTCCTTGTCTGAATCGGAGGAAGAAGACTCATGCAGACGTTTCTGAGGGATCGGAGGGGCAGAGGGATCCTCAGGGCTGGCCGAAGGCATGACCTGCTGGTGCACATCTTTCTCTCCATCCTCTTCCAAATCTTCCTCATCCGAGCTGGAGGACTCTAGATCATTCATGGGGGGGGATCGTAAGGTTTCCAGCTCTTGGACTTCGATTTGCTGTTGGTTTTCTTTGTTCTGCCGGGGAAGCTGGAGCAAGTGTTCTGAAGATGCCCCGTCTGATGACAATTTCTGCACCGGAATGCAGTGTTCTCATAATCCAAGGTTTGTGTCCAGTGAAAGTCCCCAATCTTGAGGCAGATCTGATCAGGCAGTCCTTTGCTTAAATCAATTTCCGCACAAATTCTGCCATAGGTATAGATTCCTTTGTCCGCTCGAGAGGTATCAGTAGCCAGAAAGCGGCCCAAGGCATTTCCAATCCCTTGGAAAACCGAGACGTGCCAGAGGTGAGCCGGAAGGTTCGGAAGACGGACCCAAATGGGAAGCTTGGTGATAACTGCTGAAGAGGGGTCGAAATCTGGGAACCAAGGAGTGAGAAAAAGTCCGGCTGCTCCCCAGAACCATGGGCCTTCTGTTAAGGCTTTCTGATAATCTTCACTGAATGGAAACACTACTATGAAGAAACCCTTTGAACAAAGGAGGACTTGGCATCTGTCTGTCCAATTGGCGTGGATCCATTGATATAGATCTGTTGTTCGAGGCCAAAGGCCATTGAACCTGCAAATGATGGCAGATTCTGCATATATCTGAATTTGTTCGTCCAGCGATGGATTGGAAATTTCAATAGAGGGGACTTCCTCCGTCGTGTCCACAAGGAAAGGCTTGGGAGCCTCAGCTGAAGAAGCATATTTCTTGGGCATCTGTGCATGAACCGCATCCTTATAGGAGAAGGCGGGAGTGGAGGATGGCTGTCCAGGTGCTCCTCCTCTGAGTCTCAGGGAAAGCACAATCGATGCATCTCTATTAATGCTGTAATGAGAGAGGGGAAAAGGGTTTTCAAGTTGTTTACCTTTGTGTAGCAGCCTTTGGAGCTTCGATGGAATCCCTAGTCTGCGTTCGAGATTGTTTAAGAGATCTTGCACTAAATCTGTAGCTTGCACCCACTGCAGCATGGTTCTGCCGGATAGAAGCGTGATCTGGATCTGGAAAGAAGAGAGGTGAATGGCCTTAAGAGCAGCCGGTTGAAAATCGAAACCCTCCTGCGGCAACCTCCTATCAGGATTGCCTTGCTTGTTCGAGAGGCTGTATCGAGGGTGGGAAGGGGATTTCCCCTGCGAGAGAAGCCGATCCCATGAAAACAGCGACAGATCTAAGTCCTGGTTCGCCAGACTATGAGCGTTGGCCAGATCTGGATGAGGAGCCCTCTCTTTGACGATTTGAGCTGCCAGTCTTGGTGTCTCTGCAAGCGAGTCTGGAAAAAATGAGACGTGGGCAGCCGATTTAAAATCTTCTGGAACCGTTGCAAGAAATGCAGCCTCCCAGACTGCGACCTCGAGGCCACAGAAAGCTCTGTGCAGAGGTTTTCTAGCTTGCCGTGTCAGCGCTGCAACCCGGTTGATGCATATTTCCAACAGTGTAACCTCAGCAGACAGATCTGGCGGATTCGTGAGGCAGAATCGCTGCTGGCGTGCTGCTGAGGTGAGGTCACGGTGAATGGCTATGAAAGCCGCGGCGTCAGTGCAGTCCGGGTCAAATGCCAAGAATGTGCCCGCCCAGAAGGTTGCATCATGAGTTCCGTGTATAATCCGGTTCAAGAGCGTCCAATCTTGCAGATTCAGGTCTGCATCCTTGCTCTGGAGCTGAGGGCGTCCGGTTTCTGGAGCGGCGGAGCCTGCGCCGACCTGAAAAGTCAATTTGTGAACCCTAGAAGCTCCTGTTGCCATCGCAAGCTCTCGCACCGTCGTCTCTTGGAAATCCTTCGACCTTGGTGATTCTATCTCAATTGTCTCTTCCTTCTTGCATTAAAACAACACCAATTCCATTTCTTGAGGCATCACATTCCACAATAAAGGTTTTTGTGAATTCTGGCATAGCGAAGACTGGTGCTAGGCACATTACCTTTTTAAGATGTTCAAAGGCCTTAGTTGCTTCAAGAGTCCATGAAAATGCATCTTTCTTGAATAATGTTGTTAGAGGTGCTACTATTCTCCCATAATTCTTAACAAAATTGCGATAATACCCTGTTGACCCAAGAAATATGTGCAACTGCTTTATGGTTGTGGGGACTTTCCATTCCTTAATGGCTTTACTTTTGTTAAGGTCTACCTTAACACCCTCGTGAGATACAATATGACCCAGATATTCCACCTGTTATAATCCAAAGAAACATTTGGATGTTTTTGCATATAATTGTTTATCCTCCAATAGTTTGAGCACCCTGTCAACATGTAGAACATGATCCTTCCAAGACCTACTGTAGATTAGTATATCATCAAAAAATACTAGCAAAAATTTTGTAAGGAATGGTTTGAAAATGGAATTAATCAACCCTTAAAATGTAGAAGGTGCATTGGTAAGGCCAAAAGGCATGACCAAAAATTCATAATGACCCTCATGAGTTCGAAATTTTGTTTTCAGAATATCTTTAGTCTTCATCCTAATTTGATGATATCCTGAACAAAGATCCAACTTGGTAAAATAAATTGTTCCATGTAATTCATCCAATAATTAATTAATCACAGGAATGGAAAATTTATCTTTAATAGTGAGCTTATTGAGTTCCCTATAATTCAGACACATATGCCACGATCCATCTTTCTTGTGCACCAATACTACTGGAGCAGAGAAAGAACTTTGACTAGGTTGAATTACACCAGCCTCTAACATTTCTGCAATCATACGTTCAATTTCGCACTTTTGGACATAAGGATATATGTAAGGCCTGATGTTTGGAGGAACACTTCCTGGAATCAAATGAATATCATGATCATGATCACGAATAGTTGGGAGTCCTTTGGGAGTATCAAAACCTTGGAATGATTATCCAAGACTTTTTGGAGATCTAGAGAAATAGATGACTTTGATGTTGGAACTTCTAGTGAGCATAATTGTGCAATTACGCCCCATTTTTCTTTCTTCAGAAGATTTTTCATGACATTAGAGCTTATTATCTTTCCTGGCTTCCCTCCGATACCCCGTAATTCAATTTCCTTTCCTTTCGAAAAAAATTTCAAGAAAATTTCTTGAAAATTAAAAGCTACTATCCCCAAAGATTGTACTCCTAGTACAACATCAGCACCTCCCATTGGGATGGAAAGTATTGTACTATTCAATACATACTCCCCCATGAAATTTTCTAGAGCAATTTATAGTTCCTCCATTTGCAACCATCACTTGACATTCTGGTGCTGGGTATAGGAAACAATTCAATTCCTTAGCTACCTTACAATGAATAAAATTATGGGTACTACTTGAATCAATCAACACTATTACCTTTTTCTTATTTGTATGTCCTTCTATCTTGAGATTTTGAGGAGTGGTAATTCCTTCCAATGCATTACATGATATGGTCAGACTCGTTTCTTCTTCTTCTAGGGTTTCTTCTTGGTGTGTATCCTCTACTTTTCAAGTTTCTTCTTCATTTTCTTCCTCCTCTTCACAATCTATGTAAAATAATTTCTTCTCAGTGCACTAATGACCTTTAGTGTATTTTCTATCACAACTGTAGCAAAGCCCTTTTGCTCTTTTTTCTTCCAATTGTTGTGGTGTCAAACTTGTAGGTTGTGTAAGTATAGGAGTAGCAACACTTCCATCTTTATAGATGTGAGTGGTAGGCTTCCTTGTCGCCATAATTTTACATTCAATTTTTCTTGCCAACCTAAATTCCATCTCCAATGAATCAGGTTCCCAAATGTGAACTTCATGTTGGATTTTATTCTTTAAAGTCTCTATGAAGACATCAATCTTGTGTTCCTATGGAATATCAGTTATCCTTGTATTCAATTTTTGGAAGTCCTCAATGTGCTCCGCCACTAAACCCTTTTGTTTGAGATTTATCAATTGGCTAAAGAAGGTGTTGCTCTGTGTATCCTCATAATGTGCTATCATTTCCTCCATAAAAATTAACCAAGTGAAAAAAAATTTATGGGAGCAAAGCCATCGATACCATACAAATGTATTATGTTCTAAATGTAAAGTTGCAATGCATACCTTTTGTGTATTTTTCACATTATTGAGATCAAAATATTGCTCCATCTGTACTATCCATGTTACGGGGTCCTTGCCATCAAACTTCCTCATATCCATCTTTGGAATATGGTGGTTCTTCCATACAACATTAGAGTTTATGAAATCACGATTAACATTTATTTTTTTCTCATCATGAGTTTCCTCTACTATCTTTTCACCATTAGGAAACATTTCTTGTATCAAATGTTCCAAATCTTCGATGTCTACTTTTAGATCATTCTTCATGTTTTCCATGTTGTCTTTCATTTTTTCATCGATCTTAGCTTCCATGTCATCCATCTTAGCTTCCATGCCCACTTCCATGCCATCCATCTTAGCTTCAAAACCATTCATCTTAGCTTCCATGCCTTTCTTCAAACCATCCATCTTAGTTTCCACACCTTTCTTCAAAACTTCCATTTCATTTTTTGTTGCTCTTTGTGATAGCGAAATTTGGTGCACTTGCTCTTGTAATTTTGATATCTCATGTTGTGTTTCTTCGTCTTCATGAGTCATAGTAGAGCCTTCTGAAGGCTTAATGGGTGTTGAATTCATTTTAGGGGGCATTTTAGAACCCAATACTAATATCTATTCTTCAATATGCCCTTGGAATAAATTCAAACTAATTTTTTTCAAACGAGACTTATGTAATTCGAAAAAAATACACACCTTTTTCTTGCTTTTGAGGAGTTTGATATTAAAATTGAACTATCTCTGTGATTTAGGATCTTCAATATCTGAAATTTGGCCCTGAGGTAGCCCTCTGAATCCTCCTTTTAATTCCACAGGTGTGACCTGATTTTGATTCTTCAAGTCAAAGTTATGTCCAATCTCCCACAATTACCTAATTATGGACTGGTTCAGTAGAGCGAACTTGTAATACTTTCCACGTGTCAATATTTGCTCCTTTGGCTATGAAATTGATAGAGAGGAAACTAAAATCCATTTACTTCTAGTCACCTTTTACATAATTCCAATCCGATGCTCAAAGAGAGAGTTATGAATATTTTCCCATGATCACCTCTTTGAGATGAAATTCGGGATCCTAAAAAAAACCTAGCTTCCACAGATCATATATCCGAAAATGTTGCAAACCAATATCTGAAATTTTTCGACGATTTTCCTCAGGATTTTGGCTTCATGCTCTAAAAAATTCAGCTTCCAAAACTTCATAGAAAAAATGTGATAGTGAAAATTCCACAATGACCTGTTTGGTGCAGCGAAACCCTAGAATCCAAAGCTCTGATACCAAATGTTGTTAAACCAGCTCCAAAAATAGAAGAAAATAGATATGAAAACCTTATAAATAAGCCACTTCGAGGGTAAAACCTCCAATACATTACATGAATGAACAATTCATGGATGATACAAATGAAAAAACCTCTTTTCTATATATAGGAGTCCACGGGGCCACAATATAATCCTAGCCGACCTAACAATAATAATTTAAGGGCACAATAAAAACAATATGGGGGTTACAGTGGTAAAACAATAGCAATAAGGGGGTTACACTAACAACAATAAGAGACTATGCTAGTAATATAAGGACCTAATGGACAAGTTCAAATCAAACCCTATAGGATGGGCGCAATTGTCAGGTTGTAATCCACGCCTAACAAGGGTTGGCACAACTGTCACAAAAGCAACAAGTGTATGGGGGTTACAGTGGTACAACAATAGTAACAAGGGGGTTACACTAACAACAATAAGAGACTATGCTATTAATATAAGGACCTAACGGACAAGGTCAAATCAAACACTACATGATGGGCCGCGATTGTCAGGTTGTAATCCACGCTTAATAGGGGTTGGCACAACTGTCACAAAAGAAACAAGTGCCAATTGGCACAACTGTCAATAGAAAAAATGTGCCAAGCTAGAAAACTAAAGGAAAAATATAAAACCACTGAGAAGAGGTCAGCCTTGACACTCTCGAACTAAACAGGAGGTTTTAAAACATTCAAGCCAGACAAGCAAGGTGTTATATCCCTATAATTCTAGCAGATTGGCAAGACTAAAACTGTAGGGGCAACATGTGAACCACTTTGGGATTCTAGGATCTATCCCTCCTGAATCCAGAGAGGGATCTCTCTATAAAGTGCAAAGATTGATGTATCTTTAAGGCTTGAAATCTGATATTAGGCTAGTTATGAGGAACAAGGTTTGTTTGTTTTGGTTGGGCTAAGATAAATGAAGGTGAAGGAAGTCTAAATGAAGGGTGAAGGTGTATGAAAGTGAAATATTGATTCAGTTAACAAGATAGGCAAGAAACAGCTTCAATCCATTGGGCTATGGAGACATAGTAGGATTTAATTAAAACAAAAAGGTTCAAGAGTGGTCCATGGGGCAAGTCATCTATGTCTAAGGGTCTCTTTTAAAGTTGATTTTATGGAATGGAATGAAACAATAAGAAGGGGAAACAAACAAATGAAGAACAAAGAGAAAACTAAGATCAAGTAAGTACTTTGAAACTATCCTTCTTTCGGCATACACTTAAGAAAGACATAAAATTTATGTAAGATCAGGTAAGTACTTTCAAACTAGCCTGCTTTCGATGCACTTTCAATAGAAAATATTTAAAACAAAAATAGAATAGATTAAGATCAAGTAAGGACTTTGAACCTATCCTACTTTTAGCATATTCAAAGGGAAACTTTTCAAAGCAACTGTTGGAGAAGAAAACTAGAGGGCAGCGCTAACCATAGAATTCCCTAGTTCATTCTTTAATTAGTAAACCTAGCCTACTTTCAACATAGTCTTAGGGAAACCTTCAGACAACCTTTGGAAATAAAACTACAGGACAGGGCTAACCATAAACTTCCCTAGTTCAACTTTACTTAGCAGACACTAAAAATAGCAGTCAAGAACAATGTTTAAAATCTAGACAGTAAGAGAAGGGAACACCAACATCTTGATTGTTTGGACTGTATTAAATCGTTCTTAAACAACACAATTGGAAGAAAACATGGACATAAAGCTTATCAGTGAGAGAAGGGTACCTTTAACAGTAAATCCTAACTCTATAATTGTTGTTCTTTATCAGAGAAGATGGACAGAATGAAAACAGAAATAAAATGACAAGTTAAAATAAGAAAAACATCACCGTTGATATAGACCAGGATCCCATAAATCAACGTGTATTTGATGCTTCAAACTAGTTACAATCTTCAAGTCCAATGGGTCTCTACAGCTTCAAACTTCTCATCTCAACTTAGGTATCTTCAATTACAAACAGAGCTTACAGCAGCTTCAGAAAACTATTTACACGCAACAGATATTCGGAGACCAACCTTTGCCTCATCTTCTACAGAGGTATTTATAGAAGAAATGAGGAGGTGGGATGTAAAATCAGATCTTTAGGGTCAATTAATACAATTAATGCTTCTTGGCCTTTGAAGGGCTCAATGGAGAAGTGTTTCTGATATTTCCTCTGTATTAATTGATTTTCATTAAGTTATTGAGCTACTTAGGAGAATTTGTTGACTTTAAGCCTCTTTGTTATCCTTGTAATAACTCTGCTGATAGTTGTAATAAGTTCTTTTGATTTGAAATAACTATTCAGCTGTATTGAGGAAAATATCTTCTGTTCTGCAATAACTATGCCTCCTTTGATTGCTACGAGGCTGTAGGTGGCTTTGGTAGCTGGAGAGGGTTCAATCAGCCTTTGATGTGGCAGTGGAGGCTTCTTGGATTGATAGAATTCTTTATCTTTCCCTAAAACACCTTTAATTCACTTTAGTTATGTGTTTTAGGATAGATTAGGCTTAATCTGTATCTTCCGGTTTTCATGTTGTCTTTAACTGTGGATTAGGCTCTTGGTTAGCTAAATTTATGCCTTAATCCTTCAAATCTATGTATAAACCTTCAATTCTTCACTTTTTCTTTGATTTCATACTGTCCAACTGACACTCTTTGTCTATGGTAATTGCTATGTTTTAATTGATTTGGTGGGCGTGCAGAGAGTTTTATAATAGCATAAATGCTCATGAGGCATGGATGAAACATGATATGGAACCCTGTAGAGTGATCTCCTTCACGAATAAAGGCCTGGGGGATCGTCATCCCTCGTCTTTGATTTCTTTTTGAAACAATGGAAAATCTTTGAAACCTGCAAAAACAAGCAAAAAGTTATAAAATTTTGCGTGGACGGGCTTAGACCACTTTAGAGGTTTAGGTTAGATCGCAGTCGTTGGATGAAAGCATCCAACGACGAGAATTGCTCACTGGGATCAAAACGGGAGGTGGTGGACAAACGGTGGTGGAGATTAAGTCTGGGCCATAGATGCATATTGATCAACACTGAGATCTATCTGTGTTTTATAATGTGTAGGGGAAAAATTATAATGAAAATGGGAGGAAATGCAATGTAAACGGGAAAAACCTTAATCAGCAGCGAAAAAGGCGTAAATGATATTTTGGATGCGTAGATGGATGAGAGTCGTTGGATTAAATTAATGAACAAAGATCAACGGAGGAGATTAAAAACGAGGGAATGTAATGTAAATGGGGTAAGGTGGTTTCGGCCATAAAGACCACTGGTGTCGTGCTGCTTTGGGGCGGTTTTCAAAATTTCCCAAAAAAATGCGATAAAGGTCTCCAACTGACACGTGTCCTTAAAAAACTGCCCATATCGTGTAATTTTTAAGAATTAACTGTAGGACTCAGAATTACGCGATATGGGTCCCTGACTGTTGGATCAAAGGCGGGCAGATCCAACAGTGGAGATGAGAGCGCGATAAGACAAGATGCGCGGACGGAAGATGATGGGCAGGGTCAAGGTGGTTTTAATCTTGACCATCGGATCATAGGAATGAACGGTCAGGATTTGTTGAGGGAGAGATAGGTCCCAAAGGAGTTGGGCCTATCGGGTTGAATATGGACTGTAGGATTTGAACGATGAACGGTTCAGATTACTTCCTGGGGTAAATGAAAGGAATATGAAATGGGGGTTGGGTGGAGATCAGAGACAATTTGGACCATTGATCTACAGATATCAACGATGGATCTGCACCGAAAGATTTTACACAGTGGGGTTTGAGGGATAACAAAGAAAAGGTCGAGCTCGATCTGGACCGTCGGATCTATGAAATGGACTGCCCAGATCTGATCGCAAGATCGCAAATAGGCAGAGGAAAGAGGAAGGCACAAAAAAAAACTTGCGATGAGATTTAGCGCGGACCGTTAGATCATTGGAAGACCAACGGTCGAGATTTGATCGGAGGGGAGACGACGGGGGCAAATGGGCGGAGCGCGATTAAATTTTAGCCGTCGGATCTGTATGGATGGACGGTCGGGATTAGATAGGAGATCACAAATCAGAGGACACAATGGAATGACGCTTTAAGACTTTGCGATTGGAAATTATGCGATTGGCACTCGACCATTGGATCTGCGGAAGATCAACGATGGAGATTGCAGTGGAGGCCAATATAACAAATGTCCGTCGCATCGGAAATTTGCAAAAAATAAAGGAAAAAGGGGAAACGGAAAGCTCCAATTGCGATTAGCGCCTGACGGCTTAGCGCTTGGTCCTGGGCACAGGTCATGTGTGGGAAATGGGGTTGTGGGCTAATGCCAAAGGGGCTTAAGGCCTTAGTTAAAAAATGGGTTTTTTAGGCCAAAAAGACAGATTTTAAAGGCTTTTTGGCTTTCGGTAGAAGGGGAAAAAGGGGTTTTTAAGCCTTGAAAGGAAATTTTCAAAGGTTTAAATGGAAATTCGAAGGAATGAAAGGTAGATGAAGAGTTTTATGAATGAAATGGAAAATGGAAAAGAAGGGAAAATGAGGAAAAATGGGAAATTTCAGCAGTCTTTTCCTTTGGTAAACAGCAAATTTTTTCAGTGTTAAGAGGGAAACAGCAGTGAAGGTTTTCTGAAGGAAAAAGAGACACCACTAAGACTTCAAAAACTCACAATTTGAAAATGAAATTTTTTCTTGAAGGCTAAGAAGATCTACCCACCATTTGAAATGACAAATTTTTATAGGTGGCTAACAGTGGCTCCACATGGGGATGGTGCCTTCTTGAAGGCATCAAGAACTTCAGACCTATCTTCTCTGAAAGCTGATCAATGCCTCAACCATTTGGGCTGCAAATTTCTTTCTTTTGTTGATCTTCTTTTGCTCTGACAGTGTTACAGCCATTAAAAACGAATGGATTTTTATCAAAACAAGCTTTCCACCTACCCAATCCTAATGATCTAACATTTTTTCTTCTTTTCAGAGTGCATTTGGATTGGAAAACTCTTTTTACAAACATTTTATTCTTTTGAGAAAACATAAAATGATTCTATTCCTACCCTTATTTGTCCATGAACTCAGATTAAGCTGTTGAGTTCATAAGCTTCTCTACCTAACTACACTCTGTCATGGTTAGACTGTTTGACAAATTTTTATTCACTAAATTCTAAAACATGAAATTTAAAACCAAACAAGCAAGGATTGGACAGTCTAACTTGTTGCTGATCTATGGCATAAAGACAAGCTGCACATAGACAAAAATTTACAGAAAAATAAAGCAAAATGGTGAAGGCTTAAGATCTGAAAACTAAATAACATCCTTCACTTTCTTTCAGCTCTGTTTTTAGGCTTGTTTGAGCTATTTTTCTCTTTGATCACTGGTTCAAATTTTGGGAATATTAGAACCAATTTATCTTCTATCTTTGGCTCAGGATTTAAACAGATTAGAGGGATGCATCTTTTTGAAACTCATAGGTTCATATTTTGAGCTTGTTTGAACCCTTTTTTTCTGTCCTAATCTTCCCAATTGATAAGCCAAGATTAAGCTGTTTGGCATATCTATTTCACTAACTTATCAACAATAAATTGAAAACTAATTATTCATGATTAGGCTGTATGACTAACTAGGAGTGTGTTTCTTAGGAGTGGCATTTGAGCTTGCACACTTTCAGATTTTATTTCTCTTTTTTGGTATGGGGCTGTACCTTTCTTGTTTTTTACAATCTGCGCTCTTTTTTCTTTCTATTGTTTTTGTATTTTTCATTTTTCTTCAAGACAGAAAATAACAACTAACTAAATGCTCAAAGTTTGAGCTTTATTGACATTCCTATCTAACCTATTCTAACTTGGAGTATTTACATTCTTATATGATACAAAAGTGCCAATGTAGCCAATTTAGTAATGACAAAATGGAAAAGAAACTCTGGCTACTTGTTAGGGTATCCATAGTACATTTTGAAGATTAATCTTCAAAACCAAGACTATCATAGAAGGTGACAACTTTTCATGCATTTGGCTCTTGCAAAGGATCCATGCTTGATAATTTGAGCCAGTTGGGGTCTCCACACACTCTTCCAAAGGATCAACAAAGAAAAGATGAAGATTCTTTTCTCTTTGGTCCTCGATGATTGGTAGATTTTCTGTCTTCAACGTATCAGCTTTGAGGATTATATCTTCAGTATGTTCCTTGGAAGCATCATGATCTTTAACCTGCAAATCAACCAGCAATGAAATTTCCTCTTTCTCTAAATTTATGCTTGCTTTTGATATAAATATAGGTTCTTTGAATGACATATTAACATTAGTTAAGGGAGAAGTTTCTTTTTGAAAAGATGGTATATCCTCAGTAGGACAGTCTTCTATTTGTTTTTCTCCCTCAAATTTTTTCCAGTATCTTTTATTGTTTGGGATGGTTGGTCTGAATTTTTCTTGAATTATAAATTGTTTTCTCTCCCAAGGTCTCAGACATGTACTAGCAACAAGGGCTAATCCACTAGCAAAACTGTTTTGGTCTTCAGGAACAAGGGTAAGTTGGAACTCTTTAAAAGATTTTAACAAATCCATGGCATCATCCTTATAAGATTTAAGTCTGGGATGTTCAACCTTGCATTCATCTTTCACTTGCCTAATTACCAATTCTGCATTCCCATGAACTGTTATCTTCTGGGCTCCTAATTTCTTCAATAAGTGCAGACCTAAAAGAAGTGCCTCATACTCTACTATGTCATCTGTGCATTGAAAATTTAGTTTATATGAATGGGCTTCATAATGATTGTTTTCTATATTGTAAATCCATATTCCTACACCTGCACTAGTTTTAGTACATGACCCATCAAAATTCATACTCCAAAGAGGACTAGTTCCAATATTATCATTAATTTCCTCTTTGTCTTGAGTACCATTGGATTTTTATATGGAATAGGCACTATGTTTTATTGTCTTTTTTAAATGAAGGTTTGGAGGGTAGCTGCTTGTTTAGTATTTAATCAATTTCTTCTTCTGTTAAAGGAGAGGTTTCTCTTTCAGCATAAACAGAAATGCAGCTGTCTCCTTTCTCTTGTGTGAACTGGTTTTGGGGCTGGATGTCTTTTTGAGCCTCTTATAAGGGGTCTTTGCTTGTGCTTGCAGGAAAACTTTGAGGGTTTTGTAGTATTTTCTAATCTTCTTCTATATAAACAACTCTTCATGATTATTAGGATACTTAGTTGGAATACAAGGTTCATGAGTTGTTTCTTCTTCATTATCAGGATGCCATTCTAACTGTGCAACTCCGAATGAGTTATAACATAAAGGAAGAGTCCCTAGATATGCTAATTCTCCTTGCACATTAGATTCTACGTTTTCTAAGTGGCTATTTTTTTCCTCAAAGCACTGCTCACTATTAGAATTTTGGTTTTGTTTGTAAATATCTCTTAACCATAAAACACAAGTTATAGGTAGACAATTAGGAATCTCTTGGCGACCTTCCTCGTTATCCTCTATAAATTCTTGATCATTATACATGTTTAGCTCACTATCTAGGTCTTGTAAAGGTTGATTTTGTTCTTGTTTTGGAAAAAACATGGGCTGCTCTAGATCATCAATATTTAAATCAGCCTCACCTAGAAGGGATGATGAATCATTATTAATGTTTTTATGGATATCTTGAGGAATGTCCTTTATTTCTAGATTGATTTCTTTCTCAACTGATTCATCTATGTTCTTGTAAGTTTTTAATAGAATATTAAACTCATGAATGGTTGTTAAAAGGTCTTCAGGATGCATTACTTCCAAATCTTCATGATTGTCTAAAATGTGTTGGGTGATGTTTTGTGATGAATCATAATGTAATTTACCCATGATAAGGATGTAGTGTTTAGTTCTCATAAAACACGTGTTCAAGGTCCTTTAAAGAAAATAAACTACTAGATTTCAACCATTCATACCAATCCCTAGCTTTTCCTTCTAATGTTAACATGAACATTTTCATTAGGAAATGTTCATACCATTCAACTTTCAATCTCCATACATGTATATGAAATTTGATGAGATGAAATAGAGGGTCATCTAACCTTTCACCTTGAAAAACGGGAAGGTTATCATCCCAATTCACCTGGGTCATTTTATGTGGAAACCCGGGGATATGATCTCTACTCATTGGGGCATACCTTCGTTGTATCCTTGGAATCATGTTTGTAAATCAAGAAAGAGGTCACTGTGTTTGTTCAATCAGTTCAAGGTCTTCTACTAGTGGATTCATTTGATCTTTTGGTAGTTTCAGAGTGTGGAGTCGCCAAGTGGAAAATATTTAGCTCTTAAGGAGGTAAAATGTTTTATGGTTCCACCACCATGTTTATTAGAATACCAATATGAAATGTTTTAGGGTTTTTTTCTTCTTCTTCTTCTTCTTCTTCTTCTTCTTTTTTTCTTCTGTTCTATGGGTTCTAAGAGTGTCCTAAATCTGTTTCAACACTTAGCTACGGTGATGAGACAAAGAAAGTTTACTCTTATGGCTAAGCTAGCTAATTCCTTCAAGGTTTGATAAGCTCTTATGAGAATCCTAAAGGTTCCTTAGTTTGTCACTGATTCAAATAAGTTTTATCATGATTACCATTTGCTTGGTAGTGTTTGAAGAGAGCTACTTCTACTGCTCTGAACACTGAGTGTTTTGTTTTCATAATTTTACTCAGAATTCTCTGGCGGAGTCGCCATAATGTTATCTCCCTGTAATTCTAGCAGATTGGCAAGACTAAAACTGCAAGGGAAACATGTGAACCATTTTGGGATTCTAGGATCTAGCCCTCCTGAATCCAAAGAGGGATCTCTCTATAAAGTACAAAGATTGATGTATTTTTAAGGCTTGAAATGTGATATTAGGCTAGTTATGAGGAACAAGGTTTGTTTGTTTTGGTTGGGCTAAGATAAATGAAGGTGAAGGAAGTCTAAATGAAGGGTGAATGTTAAAATTGGACAACTACGTCCAAACTCTGAGTTGTGCTGCTCAGATGACGATCACAATATTTTTATTGCTTTCCTCTTTCGGAGAGGTGTAAGATTGATCTAAAGATCATCTTGATCGGATGAGAAGAACATGTAATTTGAATTTATTCCACTTATGTGCTAGGTCGGCCTGGAATAAAATATTGATGTAAATGTCTTAAAGGACGTGTCACACACCCCCAAAGATTCCTATATATTGGAGAGACTTAGAGTTCATTTTGACACACATTGGGGTGGAAGAATTCTCTCTCTCTCTTGATGGCGTTGGAGTTGCATATTATTTGTTTGGGTTGTTCTGGGGTTATGTGTGACACGCTTGGCTGAATGACCTATTGGAGACTTTGTTGGTAGAAGCATCCTGCTGATCGTCGTAACGCCACCATTTCTTACTTCTTTTTTGGCTTGTCTTCTATTGATCGATTAGTATGTTCTATATTCTTCAGTATTTTTCCCTAATCTGAAATGGCATAGAACATAAGCAGAAATTAACATGGTATCAGAGGGACGTCAAGAAAAGCCCTAATTTTTTGCAATCACCGAAGAGAAAAAAATGGGTTTCTCCCTCTTCAGTAGCTATTTCAGTCGATGTTTCAGATTCTTCTTCTCATTGTTCCTCGTTAGCTAGGTTACTAAACCCAGACGGAATTAATGGTGATATTTTTTCAAATGCAACTTCTGCGCTTCCAACTCGCATCATTGGTGATTTTATTTCAAATGAAATTTCTTCAATTCCCTTTGGTAGCAATGACGTGGTTTATTCGGCTTTGGATTCGATTGTTCTCAGCATAGAATAGCTTGCATGATACCTGAAAGCCCTTGTATCTCAGCTCGAGAAGTCTCGACGCCAATCTCAGAGAGCGGATTCGGACTATGGATTTGATGCAATGCCTATCAGCTTCAACACTTTTCATGACCGTTCATTTTTATGCAGCGGTAAAATTAATCCTCTGCGAGAAAAAAAATTTACGGTGTTTGTTTTCTGAATGCCAGAAAATACCAAGGTGGATGGTGGCACGACACTGAGTGGTGGCAAGGAATCGAGAGACTTCTGTGACCCGGGAAGGCAGACGAGACATCGTGAAAACTTGCCGAAAAAGAGCCGTCTAAAACCATTGAGCCATCATCTCACAATTTCGGACTCACGACTGTGTTTTTTTTACAGGGCCGAAAGACAAAAGATTCGATCCTTGTTCCAGCCCAACCAGATTTCCACCCGTTCGTCGAATTGTGTGTTTGGTCACACCAATGATTCCAACTTCTCGACTTCTTATGATATTGGTTCGATGTTATTTCATTTTTTTTTGGGTTTCCTGTTTTCACGGAATGGAAGACTCGGGGAAAATTACAGTGTTGGCAACTTTGCCAGAAAAGAATGTTTCCTGTTGGTTTCGAGGATGATTTACCTCAAGATACTGAGCAGAAGCAATTGAGGTCCTTTTTTTTTGGAAATTGTCAATTCGCGGGTCTGTATTATACACTGCTGCTTGTGATATTGCATGGAAATTTCAAAATATTGCCGGTTGCAAATTGTTTGGAGTGCCTCTTTGGAGCTTGTTTATATCTGGAAATTGGGATGGGAGGTCGATCCCTTCTTTGCAGCCGCGGAAGATGTGCAGGACTCAGCTGACAGAATGGAATCTGCTTATAGAATGTGGCTGCACGATCAAAGTCTTGGAGAATCTAATCCTGTTGATGTAGAACTGGTCAGTTTGATTGAGATACGAAAGAGAGAGCTCATCACTGCTCTTGGTACTGCAAAATGGCAGTTAGAGGACTTTGAAAGGGCCATCAGAGTAATAGCTTCAACTAACACGGCATATTCAAAAGAATATGCCCCTACAAGGCATATGCAGTTTATTGAAGCGATTAGCAATCAAATTTCCAGCATCGAGAAGGAATTGCAAGATTCGATTAAGAACCAAAAAAAAAAAAAAATTGATGGCAATTGAAGTCTGGAGTGGGTGGATTTGGATGATAGAGAGAGAGATGATCTAGCTATGTCTCTTTCAGGAGATGGATCTCTTAAAATTGTTGTAGAACATGGTACATGCAGAAAATTACTGAACAACAATCAAAAGGAAGTATTCCCACTTCTGCAAACTTGCAGGGTACCAAAGATGTGGTCGAGTTGAGGCCTAATGATACACAACAGTTGAATCCATAAAATGGGTAGTTTAAGTTGCAGTGTATACAACACTCTCGCACCAATGCTGCTTGTGCATTGGATACACATCATAATGGTTTTACAGACTCTGAAGCGAGCAACAAGGAGTCTGAATTTGTTGTGGACATGGCTCACAAGCTGTTGGGAACAAGAGATGATTGTCACAGTGGAGATTCTCTAGAAAGAGCAACTGGGCATAAAAGAAGTGCAAGTGCAGGTGCTGAATTTGGAGCTTGGAAAATTATGATTGCAGACAATGACATTGGTAAAAGACCTTACAATAGCAGGTGCGGAAATTTTAATAATGAATTAAACTTTTGGGGCTTTATAAGCAACCTGAAGTTCATGCCAAAGCTCAACTTTTCCAAGAGCGGCATGAAGAGATGGAAATATGGTGAGGGGAGTTCCACCAATCACTGCAACGATGAGCAGATGGTCATACCTTCTTCTAATGGGGTCACTTTGATGAAAAAAGGAACACATGTAACATATATTGATGACTTGAGGGGCAGTGCAGTGCCTCATTGAACAGTATTATGATACTGATGTCTAGCGACAGTGGTTGTGAACCAGCATATACTTGGACTTAATCTATTGGCAGTAACCTTAAAAAGTGCCTTCTCCAGTTTTATCCTATTGCATGATTCGGGCTGGAACATTGATGAGCAGGAGTACCATTATGAATGTGCTAGATTTGCATGGATTGACATGAATAAGGATAAATTCTTTGTTTTAACATCTGTATGATCGGTTCCTAGATCTGTGAAATCTAGGAGAAAAATTGCAAAACTGAGATCTAAAGTCTTAGATCCGTCAACTGTAGTTGGGCAGATCTGAAATTAATAAGCAATGCTGGACAA
Organism: Pinus albicaulis; assembly: GCA_034641835.2. Lineage (NCBI taxonomy): Eukaryota > Viridiplantae > Streptophyta > Pinopsida > Pinales > Pinaceae > Pinus > Pinus albicaulis. The sequence goes on along the minus strand of CM076584.1, from coordinate 1,691,533,296 downwards.
GATGCCAGATGTAATAGATGAAGCTCTCAAGTGCAGAATTATGAGAGAAGGAATCATGATTGGATTCCTAGTTTTATGGATTGCAGTAAAGAAAGTCTTAGAGGGCTGGTTGAGGAAGCTACAACAGATCTCCACAAAACATCCAGAAATTGTTGTAATCTTGAAATCTTCAGTACTGTTAATGATGAAGAAAACAGTGATGCAAGTTCAGAAGGTATCTCTATAACCGCCATTTTGAGGAGCTAAATCTGTGAGTCTATGTCACTTTAATTATGACAGTGACATAGACAGACACCCATGTCTACGAGATTCATAATAACATTAAGCTTGTGACAGTATCAACTTGAAGTGTGAACTGGGAAATTTTTGCAGCCTTCAGCCACGTTGTTGGAGTCTTGAACCATGATCAGCAAAGCCTGTTTGGATGGCATTGACTGTGGGAGACTAAGACCCCTTTTGAAGTTGTTGTCTGGGATGCCCTCATTTAAAATAGATGTCTTCTCTCGAGAGAGAAGCTGACATTAAGAGGGAGATAAATCTGTATATGCTCCTGAGCGAATATCATTGCTGAACGAAAGAAGATCCCCATGGCTCAAAGACATATGGCTTCAGAGGGGGAAATTTCAGAAGAAAAGCAAGAAGCCATATAAATACCAGGGGTATCTAGCTGCCATGTGTACAATATGAGCCTGGATAATTTGCATAAATTGGAAAGCATCAAGGTCTACAAGGATGTGAGGGTGATGTCTAGGATATGGTTCCTAGACCACCGATCAAAGTTGGTGTCACCTCGATCTAAGATCAAGCATGGATCTGATGCGAAAATGTGTTGCATGGTGCAAGACCATTTTTTTTGTGGCATGGTGCGATAAAGGAAGAGGTGTATGTGGAGCAACCTTTGGGATTCAAAGTCCAGGATCGGGACACCCATGTTTGCAGGTTGAAGAGAGCCCTCTATGGGTTGAAGCAAGCACCCAGATCTTGGTACGAGAGGATAGATAGCTACCTGATGAAGCTGGGCTTCACTCGTAGTAATGTTGATCCGAACCTTTACTTCAAGGTTGATAGAGAGAAGCCTCTCATTCTGGTGCTGTGTTTGGACGACCTCTTCCTGACAGGTGCTGACCCTCTCATTCATCAATGCAAGAGGGATATCGTTGCTGAATTCGAAAGGAGGACCTAGGACTGATGCACTACTTCCTAGACCTGGAGGTCTGGCAGAGACCTGGCGATATTTTCCTTTATTAAGGAAAATACAATGTGAAGCTTCTAGTATGATGGACTGTAAGTCTGTGTCGACACCGATGGAACTCAACTTTAAGAAGTTGAGTGGCAGCGCTGCTAGGTTTGTCCTACTGAGTATCGTCAACTCATAGGGACCCTGATGTTCTTAGTGAACACCTATCCGGATGTATGTTGTGCAGTGAACACTTTGAGTCAACACATGGTTGATCATAACATTCATTGGGTTGGTGCCAAGAAATTCTTGAGATATCTCTGAGGCACAATAGTCCATGGGCTGAGATACACTGCCGGGAGTATGACACTCCATGGATATACTGATGCTGATTGGGCTAGCAGTGTGGTGGATTGCAAGAGCACATCTGGATGCTACTTCACATGTAGATTTGCTTCGGGCAAGAATCTAAAGTCGGTAGCCTTGAGCACTGCTGAGGTCGAATACATTTTAACATGTATGGCCTGTTGTGAAGTCACTTGGTTGCGAAAGCTCTTCTGTGAGTTGTTCGAGCATGTGCTAGATGCCACCGTTATCCTTTGTGATAACCAGAGGGGGATTCATTTTCAGAATCCTGCCCGCCTGAATGATCATGCTGGTGGTCACCACTTTATCCTGGGACATGTGTCACTGGTATGCCAAGGGCCATCATACAGGAACCCATGAGCAGGTCAGATGGTCTTCACGCCTTGGGGAAGGTCATGCCCTAAACCTTTTACAACTGGAACTGCTAGAATGTCCTGCTATATACCCATGATACTGCATGGTTCTGCATTCTGCAGGCTCAAAGAGATGAAAGTATAAGCACCCACAGGCTAGCTTTCAACCCATGAGGTGCTTCTGACTTCTAATCAGTAGACACAGAGATGGCTGCACTTCTCTCTCGGGACTGCACTCTATGCTGCATCCTACCCATGGAGTTTCGGACTCATGGGAAGTACCTCTCATTTGGCCAATGAGGTGGGAAAAGTGAATAGAGACCATAGCAAGACCGATGGATGCATCGGAGATTTCCATACTCTCTATGTCTAGGATGACACGTGTCCAACTACTTGATCTAGGATCAAGTTTTGTGAGGTTTCGGACCTCCAATTGACTTTGGGTCAGTGAAACTAACTTTGGGTTAGTATATGACTCTCTTGAGTCCTAGTGAGGTTTCGGACCTCCAACTGACTTCTGGTCAGGTAAACCAACTTCGGGTTGGTATGAGACTCTTTCTGAGTCCTATAGAGGTTTCGGCCCTCTGGGCTGAATCTATCAGCCGGGTATGATGTCTTTGTGACTGGCCCACTTCTGTTTTGAAATAAAGAGGCCAGCAAAGCAAGTTACGGCGAGATGACGCACAATGTTTGGATTGCACTAGTGGACGGAGTTCTCCCTAGTTGAGAGGGAGTGTTAAAATTGGACAACTAGGTCCAAAATCCGGGTTGTGCTTCTCAGATGACGATCACAATATTTTTATTTCTTTCCTCTTTCGGAGAGGTGTAAGATTGATATAAAGATCATATTGATCAGATGAGCAGAACATGTACTTTGAATTTATTCAACTTATGTGCTAGGTCGGCCTGGAATAAAATATTGACTTAAATGTCTTAAAGGACGTGTCACACACCCCCAAAGATTCCTATATATTGGAGAGACTTAGAGTTCATTTTGACACACATTGGGGTGGAATAATTCTCTCTCTCTTGATGGCATGGAGTCAGATATTTTGCTGAAGGTTTGGAGCAGGTATTACGATCGAATGACTCATTTGAGACTTTGCCGGGTAGAAGCATCCTGCTGATCATCGTAATGCAACCATTTCTTACTTCTGTTTTGGCTTGTCTTCTATCGATCGATTAGTATGTTGTATCTTCTTCAGTATTTTTCCCTAATCTGAAATGGCATATAACATAAGCAGAAATTAACAGTGAAGGTGTATGAAAGTGAAATATTGATTCAACTAACAAGATAGGCAAGAAATAGCTTCAATCCATTGGGCTATGGAATCATAGTAGGATTTAATTGAAACAACAAGGTTCAAGAGTGGTCCATGGGGCAAGTCATCTATGTCTAAGCATCTCTTTAAGTTGATTTTATGGAATGGAATGAAACAATAAGAAGGGGATCGAAAAAAAAAATGAAGAACAAAGAGTAGCCTAAGATCAAGTAAGTACTTTGAAACTATCTTGCTTTCGGCATACATTTAAGAAAGACATAAAAGTTATCTAAGATCAGGTAAGTACTTTGAAACTATCCTGCTTTCAATGCACTTTCAATATAAAACATTTAAAACACAAATAGAATAGCTTAAGATCAAGTAAGGACTTTGAACCTATCCTGCTTTCAACATATTCAAAGGGAAAATTTTCAAAGCAACTGTTGGAGAAGAAAACTAGAGGGCAGGGCTAACCATAGACTTCCCTAGTTCATTCTTTAATTAGTAAACTTATCAAGACAACACTTAAGATAAACAAATAATAGTCTAAGATCAGGTAAGGACATTGAACCTAGCCTGCTTTCAACATACTCTTAGGGAAACTTTCAGACAACCTTTGGAGATAAAACTAAAGGACAGGGATAACCATAGACTTCCCTAGTTCAACTTTACTTAGCAGACACTGAAAATAACATTCAAGAACAATGTTTAAAATCTAGACAGTAAGAGAAGGGAACACCAACATCTTGACTATTTGGACTGTATTAAATCGTTCTTAAACAACACAATTGGAAGAAAACATGGAGATAAAGCTTATCAGTGAGAGCAGGGTACCTTTGACAGTAAATCCTAACTCTATAATTGCTATTCTTTATCATAGAATATGGACAGAATGAAAACATAAATAAAATGACAAGTTACAATAAGAAAAACATCACCGTTGACATAGACCAGGATCCCATAAATCAGCTTGTATTTGATGCTTCAAACCAGTTACAATCTTCATGTCCAATGGGTCTGTACAACTTCAAACTTCTCATCTCAACTTGGGTATCTTCAATTACAAATAGAGCTTACAGCAGCTTCAGAAAACTATTTACATGCAATAGATATTCGGAGACCAACCTTTGCCTCATCTTCTACAGAGGTATTTATAGAAGAAATGAGGAGGTGGGATGTAAAATCAGATCTTTAGGGTCAATTAATACAATTAATGCTTCTTGGCCTTTGAAGGGCTCAATGGAGAAGTGTTTCTGATATTTCCTCTGTATTAATTGATTTTCATTAAGTTATTGAGCTACTTAGGAGAATTTGTTGACTTTAAGGCTCTTTGTTATCCTTGTAATAACTCTGCTAACAGTTGTAATAAGTTCTTTTGATTTGAAATAATTGTTCAGCTATATTGAGGAAAATATCTTCTGTTCTGCAATAACTATGACTCCTTTGATTGCTGTGAGGTTGTAGGTGGCTTTGGTAGCTGGAGAGGAATCAATTAGCCTCTGATGTGGCAGTGAAGGCTTCTTGGATTGATAGAATTATTTATCTTTCCCTAAAACACCTTTAATTCACTTTAGTTATGTGTTTTAGGACATATTAAGCTTAATCTGTGTCTTTCGGTCTTCATGCTATCTTTAATAGTGGATTAGGATCTTGGCTAGCTGAATTTATGCCTTAATCCTTCAAAACTGTGTATAAACCTTTAATTCTTCACTTTTTCTTTGATTTCATACTGTCCAACTGATTCTCTTTGTCTATGGTAATTGTTGTGTTTTAATTGCTTTTGTGGGCGTGCAAATGGTTTTATAATAGCATCAGTGCTCATGAGACATGGATGAAACATGATATGGAACCCTACAGAGTGATCTCCTTCACGAATAAAGGCCTGGGGGATTGTCATCCCTAGCCTTTGATTTCTTTTTGAAATAATGGAAAACCTTTGGAACCTGCAAAAACAAGCAAAAAGTTATAAAATCCTGCGTGGATGTGTTTAGACCGCTTCAAAGGTTTAGGTTAGATCGCAGCCGTTGGATGAAAGAATCCAACGGCAAGGATTGCTCACTAGGATCAAAAGGGGAGGCGGTGGACAAATGGTGGTGTTGATTAAGTCTGCGTTGTATATGCATATTGATCAACGGCTGAGATCTATCTATGTTTTATAATGCGGAGGGGAAAAATTATAATGAAAATGGGAGGAAATGCAATGTAAATGGGAAAAACCTTAATCGGTAGCGAAAAAGGCGTAAATGATATTTTGGATGCGCAGATGGATGAGAGTTGTTGGATTAGACTAATGAACAAAGATCAACGGCGGAGATTAAAAACGAGGGAATGTAATGTAAATGGGGTAAGGTGGTTTCGGCCATAAAAACCACTGGTGTTGCGCTGCTTTGGGGAGGTTTTCAAAATTTCCCAAAAAACGCGATAAAGGTCTCCAGCTGACACGTGTCCGTAAAAAATGCGCATATTGTATAATTTTTAAGAATTAACTGTTAGACTCAGAATTACGCGATATGGGTCCCTGGTCGTTGGATCAAAGGCAGGCAGATCTAACGGTGGAGATGAGAACGCGATAAGACAAGAAGCACAGGCAAAAGACGATGGGAAAGGTCAAGGTGGTTTTAATCTTGACCGTCAGATCATAGGCATGAACGGTGAGGATTTGTTGATGGAGAGATAGGTCCCAAAGGAGTTGGGCCTATCGGGTTGAATATGGACCGTAGGATTTGAACGATGAACGGTATAGATTAATTCCCAGGGTAAATTAAAGGAATATGAAATGGAGGTCAGGCGGAGATCAGAGACAATGTGGACCGTTGATCTACAGAGATCAATGGTGGATCTTCACCGAAAGATTTTACACAGCAGGGTTTGAGGGGTAACAAAGAAAAGGTCGGGCTCGATCTGGACTGTCGGATCTATGAAATGGATGGCCCAGATCTGATCACAAGATCGCAAATCGGCAGAGGAAAGAGGAAGGCACAAAAAAAAACTTGTGATGTGATTTAGCACGGACCTTTGGATCATTGGAAGACCAACGGTCGAGATTTGATCGGAGGGGAGACGATGGGGGAAAATGGGCGGAGTGCGATTAAATTTTAGCCGTCAGATCTGTATGGATGGACGGTTGGGATTTGATCGAAGATCACAAATCGGAGGACACAATGGAATGACAATTTAAGACTTTAAGATTGGTGATTATGCGATTGGCACTCGACCGTTGGATCTGCGGATGATCAACGGTGGAGATTGCAGTGGAGGCCAATAGAATAGTTCGTCGCATCGGAAATTTATAAAAAATAAAGGAAAAAAGGGAAATGGAAAGCTCTGATTGCGGTTAGTGCCTGAGGGCTTAGCGCTTGGTCCTGGGCACGGATCATGTGCGAGAAAAGGGGCTAGGGGCTAAGGCCAAAGGGGCTTAAGGCCTTAGTTTAAAAATGGGTTTTTTAGGGCAAATTGACAGATTTTCAAGGCTTTTTTGGCTTCTGGTAAAAGGGGAAAAAGGGGTTTTTAAGCCTTCAAAGGAAATTTTCAAAGGTTTAAAGGGAAATTCAAAGGAATGAAAGGTAGGTGAAGAGTTTTATGAATGAAATGGAGAAGGGAAAAGGAGAAGGGAAAATGAGGAAAAATGGGAAATTTCAGCAGTCTTTTCCTTTGGTAAACAGTAGATTTTTTCAGTGTTAAGAGGGAAACAGCAGTGAAGGTTTTCTGAAGGAAATAGAGACATCACTAAGACTTCAAGATCTCACAATTTGAAAATGAAATTGTTTCTTGAAGGCTAGAAAGATCTAGCCATCATTTGAAATAACGAATTTTTATAGGTGGCTAACAGTGGCTCCACATGGGGATGGTGCCTTCTTGAAGGCATCAAGAACTTCAGACCTATCTTCTCTGGAAGCTAATCAATGCCTCATCCATTTGGGCTTCAACTTTCTTTCTTTTGCTGATCTTCTTTTGCTCTGACAGTGTTAGCAACCATTAAAAACGAATGGATTTCTATCAAAACAAGCTTTCTACCTACCCAATCCTAATGATCTAACATTTTTTCTTCTTTTCAAAGTGCATTTGGATTGGCAAACTCTTTTTACAAACATTTTATTCTTTTGAGAAAACATAAAAAGATTCTATTCCTACCCTTATTTCTCCATGAACTCAGATTAAGCTGTTGAGTTCATAAGCTTCTCTACCTAACTACGCTCTGCCAGGATTAGACTGTCTGACAGATTTTTATTCACTAAATTCTAAAACAGGAAATTTAAAATCAAACAAGCTAGGATTGGACAGTCTAACTTGTTGCTGATCTATGGTATAAAGACATGCTGCACATAAGCAAAAATTTATAGAAAAATAAAGCAAAATGGTGAAGGCTTAAGATCTGAAAACTAAATAACATCCTTTACTTTCTTTCAGCTCTGTTTTTAGGCTTGTTTGAGATGTTTTTCTCTTTGATCACTAGTTCAAATTTTGGGCATATTAGAACCATTTTATCTTCCATCTTTGGCTTAGGATTTAAATAGATTAGAGACATGCATCATTTTGAAACTCATAGGTTCAGATTTTGAGCTTGTTTGAACCCTTTTTTTTCAATCCTAATCTTCCCAACTGATAAGCCAAGATTAAGCTGTTTGGCAGCTCTATTTCACTAACTTATCAGCAGTAAATTGAAAACTAATTAGTCATGATTAGGCTATATGACTAGCTAGGAGTGTGTTTCTTAGGAGTGGCATTTGAGCTTGCACACTTTCAGATTTTATTTCTCTTTTTTGGTATGGGGCTGTACCTTTCTTGTTTTTTACAATCTGCCCTCTTTTCTCTTTCTATTGTTTTTGTATTTTTCATTTTTCTTCAAGACAGAAAATAACAACTAACTAGATGCTCAAAGGTTGAGTTTTATTGACATTCCTATCTAACCTATTCTAACTTGGAGTATTTACATTCTTATATGATACAAAAGTGCCAATGTAGCCAGTTTAGTAATGAAAAAATGGAAAAGAAACTCTGGCTGCTTGTCAGGGGTATCCATAGTACATTTTGAAGATTAATCTTCAAAACCAAGACTATCACAGAAGGTGACAACTTTTCATGCATTTGGCTCTTGCAAAGGATCCATGCTTGATAATTTTAGCCAGTTGGGGTCTCCACACACTCTTCCAAAGGATCAACAAAGAAAATATGAAGATTCTTTTCTTTTTGGCCCTCCGTGATTGGTAGATTGTCTGTCTTCAAGGTATCAGCTTTGCAGATTATATCTTCAGTATTTTCCTTGGAAGCATCATGATATTTAACCTGCAAATCAACCAGCTGGGAAATTTCCTCTTTCTCTAAATTTATTCTTGCTTTTGATATAAATTAAGGTTCTTTGAATGACAAATTGACATTAGTGAAGGGAGAAGTTTCTTTTTGAATAGATGGTATATCCTCAGTAGGACAGTCTTCTATTTTTTTTTCTCCCTAAAAGTTTTTCCAGTATCTTTTATTTTTTGGGACGGCTGGTCTGAATTTTTCTTGAATTATATATTGTTTGCTCTCCCAAGGTCTCATACATGTACTAGCAACAAGGGCCAATCCACTAGCAAAACTATTTTGGTCTTCAGGGACAAGGTTAAGTTGGAACTCTTTAAAATATTTTAACAAATCCACGGCATCATCCTTATAAGCTTTAAGTCTGGGATGTTCAACCATGCATTCATCTTTCACTTGCCTAATTACCAATTCTACATTCCCATGAACTGTTATCTTCTGGGCTCCTGATTTCTTCAATAAGTGCATCCCTAAAAGAAGTGCCTCATACTCTACTATGCCAGTTGTCCATTGAAAATTCAGTTTATATGAATGGGCTTCAGAATGATTTTTTTCTATATTGTAAAGCCATATTCTTGCACCTGCACTAGTTTTAGTACATGACCCATCAAAACTCATACTCCAAAGAGGACTAGTTCCAATATTATCATTAATTTCCTTACTATCATCTTTGTCTTCAGTGCCATTGGCTTGTTCTATGGAATAAGCACTATGTTCATGATTGTCTTGTTTAAATGAAGGTTTGGAGGGTACCTTCTTGTTTAGTATTTGATCAATTTCTTCTTTTATTAAAGGAGAGGTTTCTCTTTCAACATAAACAGAAATGCAACTGTCTCCTTTCTATTGTGTGAACTGGTTTTGAGGCTGGATGTCTTTTTCAGCCTCTTCTAAGGGATCTTTGCTTGTGCTTGCAGGGAAAATTTGAGGGTTTTGTAGTATTTTCTGATCTTCTTCTATTTTAAACAACTCTTCATGATTATTAAGATACTTAGTTAGAATACAAGGTTCATCAGTGGTTTCTTCTTCATTATCAGGATGCGATTCTTCCTCCGCAACTCCGAATGAGTTATAATATAAAGGGAGAGTCCCTAGATATGCTAATTCTCCTTTCACATTAGATTCTACATTTTCTAACTGGCTATTTGTTTTCTCAAAGCATTGCTCACTATTTTGATTTTGGTTTTGTTTGTAAAGATCTCTTAACCATAAAACACAAGTTATAGGTAGAAAATTAGGAATCTCTTGGCAACCTTCCTCGTTATCCTTTATAAATTCTTGATCATTATACATGTTTAGCTCATTATCTAGGCCTTGTAAAGTTTGAGTTTGTTCTTGTTTTGTAAAAAACATGGGCTGCTTTAGATCATCAATATTTAAATCAGCCTCACCTAGAAGGGATGATGAATCATTATTAATGTATTTATGGATATCTTGAGGAATGTCCTTTATTTCTAGATTGATTTCTTCCTCAACTGATTCATCTATGTTCTTGTAAGCTTTTAATAGAATATTAAACTCATGAATGGCTATTAAAAGGTCTTCAGAATGCATTACTTCCAAATCTTCATCATTGTCTAAAATGTGTTGGGTGATGTTTTGTGATGAATCATAATGTAATTTACCCATGATAAGGATGTAGTGTTTCCTTTGTAGTTCTCATAAAACACGTGTTCAAGGTCCTTTAAAGACAAAAAATTACTAGATTTCAACCATTCATACCAATCCCTAGCTTTTCCTTCTAATGTTAACATGAAAATTTTCATTAGGCAATCTTCATGCCATTCAACTTTCAATCTCCATCGACGTATATGAAATTTGATGAGATGAAATAGAGGGTCATCTAACCTTTCACCTTGAAAAAAAGGAAGGTTATCATCCCAATTCACCTGGGGCATTTTATGTGGAAACCCATGGATATGATCTCTACTCAATGGGGCATACCTTCGTTGTATCCTTGGAATCATGTTTGTAAATCAAGAAATAGGTCACTGTGTCTGTTCAATCAGTTCAAGGTCTTCTACCAGTGGATTAATTTGATCTTTTAGGAGTTTCAGAGTGTGGAGTCGCCAGGTGGAAGATATTTAGCTCTAAAGGAGGTAAAATATTTTGTGGTTCCACCACCATGTTAATTAGAATACCAATCTGAAATGTTTTAGGGTTTTCTGAGTTATATGGGTTCTAAGAGTGTCCTAAATCTTTTTCAACGCTTAGCTATGGTGATGAGACAAAGAAATTTTACTCTTATGGCTAAGCTAGCTGATTCCTTCAAGGTTTGATAAGCTCTTATGAGAATCCTAAGGGTTCCTTAGTTTGTCACTGATTCAAATCAGTTTTATCATGATTACCATTTGCTTGGTAGTGCTTGAAGTGAGCTACTTCTACTGCTCTGAACACTGAGTGTTTTGTTTTCATAATTTTACTCAGAATTCCCCAGCAGAGTCACCAGAATGTTATCTCCCTGTAATTATAGCAGATTGGCAAGACTAAAACTGCAGGGGCAACATGTGAACAACTTTGGGATTCTAGGATCTATCCCTCCTGAATCCAGAGAGGGGTCTCTCTATAAAGTGCAAAGATTGATGTATCTTTAAGGCTTGAAATATGATATTAGGCTAGTTATGAGGAACAAGGTTTGTTTGTTTTGGTTGGGCTAAGATAAATGAAGGTGAAGGAAGTCTAAATGAAGGGTGAAGGTGTATGAAAGTGAAATATTGATTCAGCTAAAAAGATAGGCAAGAAACAACTTCAATCCATTGGGGTATGGAGTCATAGTAGGACTTAATTGAAACAAAAAGGTTCAAGAGTGGTCCATGGGGCAAGTCATGTATGTCTAAGGATCTCTTTTAAAGTTGATTTTATGGAATGGAATGAAACAATAAGAAGGTGAAGCAAACAAATGAAGAACAAAGAGCAGCCTAAGATCAAGTAAGTACTTTGAAACTATCCTGCTCTCGGAATACACTTAAGAAAGACATAAAATTTATCTAAGATTAGGTAAGTACTTTGAAACTAGCCTGCTTTCGATGCACTTTCAATAGAAAACATTTAAAACACAAATATAATAGTTTAAGATCAAGTAAGGACTTTGAACCTATCCTGCTTTCAACATATTCAAAGGGGAACTTTTCAAAGCAACTGTTGGAGAAGAAAACTAGAGGGCAGGGCTAACCATAGACTTCCCTAGTTCATTATTTAATTAGTAAACTTATCAAGACAATACTTAAGATAAACAAAGAATATTCTAAGATCAGGTAAGGACTTTGAACCTAGCCTGCTTTCAACATACTCTTAGGGAAACTTTCAGACAACCTTTGGAGATAAAACTAGAGGACAGGGCTAACCATAGAAAACCCTAGTTCAATTTTACTTAGCCGACACTAAAAATAACATTCAAGAACAATGTTTAAAATCTATACAGTAAGAGAAGGGAACACCAACATCTTGACTCTTTGGACTGTATTAAATCGTTCTTAAACAACACAATTGGAAGAAAACATGGAGATAAAGCTTATCAGTGAGAGCAGGGTACCTTTAACAGTAAATCCTAACTCTATAACTGTTGTTCTTTATCAGAGAAGATGGACAAAATGAAAATAGAAATAAAATGACAAGTTACAATAAGAAAAACATCACCGTTGACATAGACTAGGATCCCATAAATCAGCTTGTATTTGATGCTTCAAACCAGTTACAATCTTCAAGTCCAATGGGTCTCATACAGATCAAACTTCTCATCTCAACTTAGGTATATTTAATTACAAATAGAGCTTACAACAGCTTCAGAAAACTATTTACATGCAACAGATATTCGGAGACCAAACTTTTCCTCATCTTCTACAGAGGCATTTATAGAAGAAATGAGGAGGTGGGATGTAAAATCAGATCTTTAGGCTCAATTAATACAATTAATTCTTCTCAGCCTTTGAAGGGCTCAATGGAGAAGTGTTTTTGATATTTCCTATGTATTAATTGATTTTCATTAAGTTATTGAGCTACTTAGGAGAATTTGTTGACTTTAAGGCACTTTGTTATCCTTGTAATAACTCTGCTGACAGTTGTAATAAGTTCTTTTGATTTGAAATAATTGTTCAACTGTATTGAAGCCAATATCTTCTATTATGCAATAACTATGCCTCCTTTGATTGCTACGAGGATGTAGGTGGCTTTGGTAGCTGGAGAGGATTCAATTAGCCTCTGATGTGGCAGTGGAGGATTCTTGGATTGATAGAATTCTTTATCCTTCCCTAAAACACCTTTAATTCACTTTAGTTATGTGTTTTAGGATAGATTAGGCTTAATATGTGTCTTCTCGTCTTCATGTTGTCTTTAACTGTGGATTAGGCTCTTGATTAGTTGAATTTATGCCTTAATCCTTCAAAACTATGTATAAACCTTCAATTCTTCACTTTTGCTTTGATTTCATACTGTCCAACTGATACTCTTTGTCTATGGTAATTGTTGTGTTTTAATTGCTTTTGTAGGCATGAAGAGGGTTTTATAATAGCATCAGTGCTCATGAGGCATGGATGAAACATGACATGGAACCCTGCAGAGTGATCTCCTTCACGAATAAAGTCCTGGGGGATCGTCATCCCTGGCCTTTGATTTCTTTCTGAAATAATGGAAAACCTTTGAAACCTGCAAAAATAAGAAAAAGGTTATAAAATTCTGCGTGGATGGGATTACCCCACTTCAGAGGTTTAGGTTAGATTGCAGGTGTTGGATGAAAGCATCCAATGACGAGGATTGCTCGCTGGGATTAAAAGGGGAGGTAGTGGACAAACGGTGGTGGAGATTAAGTCCTGGCCGTAGATGCATATTGATCAACGGCTGAGATCTATCTGTGTTTTATAATGCGGAGGGGAAAAATTATATTGAAAATGGGAGGAAATGCAATGTAAACGGGAAAAACCTTAATTGGCAGCGAAAAAGGCGTAAATGATATTTTGGAGGCACAGATGGATGAGAGCCATTGGATTAGATTAATGAACAAAGATCAACGGCAGAGATTAAAAACAAGGGAATGTAATGTAAATGGGGTAAGGTGGTTTCGGCCATAAAAACCACTGGTGTCACACTGCTTTGGGGTGGTTTTCAAAATTTCCCAAAAAAACGCGATAAAGGTCTTCAGCTGAGACGTGTCCTTAAAAAACTGCCCATATCGCGTAATTTTTAAGAATTAACTATCGGACTCAGAATTACGCGATATGGGTCCCTGGTCGTTGGATCAAAGGTGGGCAGATCCAATGGTGGAGATGAGAGTGCGATAAGACAAGATTTGTGGGCGGAAGACGATGGGCAGGGTCAAGGTGGTTTTAATCTCGACCATCAGATCATTGGAATGAACGGTCAGGATTTGTTGATGGAGAGATAGGTCCCAAAGGAGTTGGGCCTATCGAGTTGAATATGGACCGTAGGATTTGAACGATGAACAGTCCAAATTACTTCCTAGGGTAAATTAAAGGAATATGAAACGGGGGTCGAGCGGAGATCAGAGACAATGTGGACCGTTGATCTACAGAGATCAACGGTGGATCTTTACCAAAAGATTTTACACAGCGGGGTTTGAGGGGTAACAAAGAAAAGGTCGGGCTCGATTTGGACCGTCGGATCTATGAAATGGATGGCCCAGATCTAATCGCAAGATCGCAAATCGGCAGAGGAAAGAAAAAGGCACAAAAGAAAAATTGCAATGCGATTTAGCATGGACCTTTGGATCATTAGAAGACCAACGTTCGAGATTTGATCGGAGGGGAGAACATGGGGGCAAATGGGTGGAGCGTGATTAAATTTCAGCCGTCGCATCTGTATGGATGGACAGTTGGGATTTGATCGAAGATCGCAAATCGGAGGACACAATGGAATGACGCTTTAAGACTTTGCGATTGGCACGCGACCGTTGGATCTGCGGATGATCAACGGTGGAGATTGCAGTGGAGGCTGATAGAAAAAATGTCCGTCGCATCGGAAATTTATAAAAAACAAAGGAAAAAAGGGAAATGGAAAGCTCCGATTGCGATTAGCGCCTGAGGGCTTAGTGCTTGGTCCTGGGCACAGGTCATTGTTTGGCAGATCTATTTCACTAACTTATCAGCAGTAAATTGAAAACTAATTAGTCATGATTAGGTTGTATGAATAACTAGGAGTGTGTTTCTTAGGAGAGGCATTTGAGCTTGCACACTTTCAGATTTTATTTCTCTTTTTTGGTATGGGGCTGTACCTTTCTTGTTTTTTACAATCTGCCCTCTTTTCTCTTTCTATTGTTTTTGTATTTTTCATTTTTCTTCAAGACAGAAAATTACAACTAACTAAATGCTCAAAGGTTGAGCTTTATTGACATTCCTATCTAACCTATTCTAACTTGGAGTATTTACATTCTTATATGATACAAAAGTGCCAATGTAGCCAATTTAGTAATGACAAAAAGGAAAAGAAACTCTGGCTGCTTGTCAGGGGTATCCATAGTACATTTTGAAGATTAATCTTCAAAACCAAGACTATCACAGAAGGTGACAACTTTTCATGCATTTGGCTCTTGCAAAGGATCCATGCTTGATAATTTGAGCCAGTTGGGGTCTCCACACACTCTTCCAAAGGGATCAACAAAGAAAAGATGAAGACTTTTCGCCCTCCATGATTGGTAGATTGTATGTCTTCAAGGTATCGCCTTGAGGATTATATTCTCAAAGATGTTCTGGAAGCATCATGATTTTAACCCGCGCAAATCATCCAAAGCCAGTTGAAATTTCCTAGTCTTCAAATTGATGCTTGCTTTTGATATAAATTCAGGTTCTTTGAATGACAGATTGACATTAGTGAAGGGAGAAGTTTCTTTTTGAATAGATGGTATATCCTCAGTAGGAAAATCTTCTATTTGTTTTTCTCCCTCAAATTTTTTCCAGTATCTTTTATTGTTTGGGATGGCTGGTCTGAATTTTTTTTTAATTATATATTGTTTGCTCTCCCAAGGTCTCAAACATGTACTAACAACAAGGGCTAATCCACTAGCAAAACTGTTTTGGTCTTCAGGAACAAGGGTAAGTTGGAACTCTTTAAAATATTTTAGCAAATCCACGGCATCATCCTTATAAGCTTTAAGTCTGGGATGTTCAACCATGCATTCATCTTTCACTTACCTAATTACCAATTCTGCATTCCCATGAACTGTTATCTTCTGGGATCCTGATTTCTTCAATAAGTGCAGCCATAAAAGAAGTGCCTCATACTCTACAATGTTAGTGGTGCATTGAAAATTCAGTTTATATGAATGGGCTTTAGAATGATTGTTTTATGTATTGTAAAGCCATATTCCTGCACCTCCACTAGTTTTAGTACATGACCCATCAAAATTCTGTTAAGTCCCTATATTAATAGTGTAGCCCCTTATTATGTTAGTGTAGCCCCCCTTATGGTTATTATTGTACCCCTGTAACCCCATATTTTTATTATTGTGCCCTTACATTATTATTGTTAGGTCGGCTAGGATTACATTGTGGCCCCACTAGGATTATATTGTGGCCCCATGGACTCCTATATATAGAAGGAGGTTTTGTTCATTTGTATCATCCAATAATTGTTCATTTATGTAATGTATTGGAGGTTTCCCCCTCGAAGTGGCTTATTTATAAGGCGTTGATATCTCACTTCTTCTATTTTTGGAGCTGGTTACACAACATTTGGTATCAGAGCTTTGGATTCTAGGGTTTCGCTGCTCCAAACAGGTCATCGTGGAATTTTCGCTATAACGTTTTTTCTATGAAGTTTCAGAAGCTGAAATTTTTAGGGTGCGAAGCTGAAATCCTAAGGAAGATTGTCTAAAAATTTCAGAGCTTGCTTCACAATATTTGCGGATATATGAGCTGTGGAAGTTAGGTCTTTTTTCAGGCTCCTAAATAGGTCATCGTGGAATTTGCGCTATAAATTTTTTTCTAAAAAGGTTAAGAATCTGCAATTCTTATGGTGCGAAGCTGAAATACTGAGGAAATTCTTCAAAATATTTTAGAGCTTGGTTCACAATATTTTTGGAGATATGATCTGTGGAAGGTAGTACTTTTTCAGGCTCCTGAATTTCATCTCAAAGAGGTGATCGTGGGAAAAGTTCAATAATTCTCTCTCTGGGCATCGGATTGGAGTGTCGTAAAAAGTGGTTGCAAGTACAGGGAATTTAGTTTCTTGGCTATCAATTTCAGAGACAAAGGACGAAACAGTGACACGTGGCAAGCCGTAGAAGTTTGCTATACTGAACCAGTCCATAATTAGGTCATTGTGGGAAATTGGACATAACTTTGTCTTGGAGAATCCAAATTAGGTCAGACCTGTGGCATTCGAAATATAATTCAGAGGACTACATCGGTATCGAAATTCAGATATTGAAGTGCTTCAATAACAGAGATAATCCAATTTCAATATCGAGCTCCTCAAAATCAAGAAAAAGGTGTGTATTTTTTTTCTGAATTGCATAAGTCTTGTTTGAAGAATCAATTTGTATTGATTCCAAGGGCATATTGTAGAATAGATATCCATATTGGGTTCTAAAAGATGCCTCGTAAAAATAATTCAACACCCATTAAGCCTTCAGAAGGGTCTACTATGACTCATGAAGATGAAGAATTGCAACATGATCTATCAAAATTACAAGAGCAAGTGCAACAAATTTCACTCTCGCAAAGAGCAACAAAAAATGACATGGAAGTTTTGAAGAAAGGCGTGGAAAATAAGATGGATGGTATGAAGAAAGGCATGGAATCTAAAATAGATGGCATGGAATCTAAGATAGATGGCATGGAGGCTGGCATGGAATCTAAGATGGATGACATGGAAGCTAAGATCGACGAGAAAATGGAAAACATGAAGAATGTTCTAAAAGCAGACATGGAAGGTTTGACAAAGTTGATACAAGAAACATTTCCTAATGGTGAAAAGATAGTAGAAGAACCTCATTATGAGAACAAAATAAATGTTAATCATGATTTCATAAACTCTAATGTTGGTGGGAAGAACCACCATATTCCAAAGATGGATATGAGGAAGTTTGATGGAAAGGATCCCGTAACATGGATACTACAGATGGAGCAATATTTTGATCTCCATAACGTGAAAAACACACAAAAGGTACGCATTGCAACTTTACATTTAGAACAACATACATTTGTATGGTATCGATGGCTTTGCTCCCGTAAAAAAATTGTCACTTGGTCAATTTTTACGGAGGAAATGATAGCACATTACGAGGATACAAAGAGCAACACCTTCTTTAGCCAATTGATAAATCTCAAGCAAAAGGGTTTAGTGGGGCAGCACATTGAGGACTTCCAAAAATTGAATATAAGGGTAACTGATATTCCAGAGGAACACAGGATTGATCTCTTCATAGGCACTCTAAAGGATAACATCAAACATGAAGTTCGTGTTTTGGAACCTGATTCATTGGAGAAGGCATTCAGGTTGGCAAGAAAAGTTGAATGTAAAATTATGGCGACAAGGAAGCCTACCACTCAATTCTATAAAGAAGGAAGTGTTACTACGCCTAGATTTCCACAACCTACAAGGTTGACACCACAACAATTGGAAGAAAAAAGAGAAAAAGGGCTTTGCTACAGTTGTGATAGAAAATACACTAAAGGCCATAAGTGTGCTGAGAAGAAATTATTTTACATAGATTGTGAAGAGGAAGAAGAAAATGAACAAGAAGAGGATATACACCAGGAACCAACCCTAGAAGAGGAAGAAATGAATCCGACCATATCATGTAATGCACTGGCAGGAATTACCACTCCTCAAACTCTCAAGATAGTAGGAAAAATCAAGAAGAAAAAGGTAATAGTGTTGATTGATTCAGGTAGCACCCATAATTTTATTCATTGTAAGGTAGCCAAGGAATTAAATTGTTTCCTATACCCAGCACCAGAATGTCAAGTGATGGTTCCAAATGGAGGAACTATAAATTGCTCTGGAAAATGCCATAATATCAAGCTAACCATGGGGGAATATGTATTGACTAGTCCAATTCTTTCCATTCCTATGGGAGGTGCTGATGTTGTACTAGGAGTACAATGGTTACAATCTTTGGGTACGGTAGCTTTTAATTTTTAAGAACTTTCTTGAAATTTTTTTCAGAAGGAAAGGAAGTCGAATTACGGGGTATTGAAGGGAAGCCAGGAAGGATAATAAGCTCTAATGTCATGACAAAGCTTCTAAAGAAAGAACAACGAGGCGTAATTGCACAATATGCTCACTAGAAGTTCAGACATCAAAATCATCTATTTCTACAGATCTCCAACAAGTCTTGGACAATCATTCCAAGGTGTTTGAAACTCCCAAAGGACTCCCACCTATTCGTGATCATGATCATGCTATTCATTTGATTCCGGGAAGTGTTCCTCCAAACATCAGGCCTTATAGATATCCTTACTTCCAAAAGAGCGAAATTGAACGTATGATTGCAGAAATGTTAGAGGCGGGTATAATTAAACCTAGTCAAAGTTCTTTCTCTGCTCCTGTGGTATTGGTACACAAGAAGGATGGATCATGGCGAATGTGTCCAGATTATAGGGAGCTCAACAAGCTCACCATTAAAGACAAATTTCCCATTCCTGTGATTGATGAATTATTGGATGAATTACATGGAGCAATTTATTTTACCAAGTTGGATCTTCGTTCAGGATATCATCAAATTAGAATGAAGACTGAAGATATTCCAAAAACAACATTTCGAACTCATGAGGTCATTATGAATTTTTGGTCATGCCTTTTGGCCTTACCAATGCACCTTCTACATTTCAAGGGTTGATGAATTCCATTTTCAAACCCTTCCTTAGAAAATTTGTGCTAATATTTTTTGATGATATACTAATCTACAGCAGGTCTTGGAAGGATCATGTTGAACATGTTGACAGGGTGCTCAAACTATTGCAGGAGAAACAATTATATGCAAAAAAGTCCAAATGTTTCTTTGGAGTACAAGAGGTGGAATATCTGGGTCATATTGTATCTCACGAGGGTGTTAAAGTGGACCCTAACAAAATTAAAGGCATTAAGGAATGGAAAGTTCCCACAACCATAAAGCAGTTGCGAGGATTTCTTGGGTTAACAGGGTATTATCGCAAGTTTGTTAAGAATTATGGGAGAATAGCAGCACCTCTAACAACATTATTGAAGAAAGATGCATTTTCATGGACTCCTGAAGCAACTAAGGCCTTTGAACATCTTAAAGGGGCAATGTGCCTAGCACCGATCTTAGCTACGCCAGACTTCACAAAAACCTTTATTGTGGAATGTGATGCCTCAGGAAATGGAATTGGTGCAGTTTTAATGCAGGAAGGAAGACCCATTGCTTTTGAAAGTCGTCCAATCAAGGGAAAGTATTTACAGAAACCTATTTATGAGAAGGAAATGTTAGCAATACTGCATGCACTAAAGAAATGGCGAACTTACCTAATGGGAAGACACTTCAAGGTAAAAACCGATCATGATAGTCTTAAACACTTTTTGGAACAAAGACTATCGTGAGAAGAGCAGCAAAAATGGGTCACAAAGATGTTGGGTTATGACTTTGAAATAATCTACAAAAAAGGAAAGCTTAATGTTGTTGCAGATGCACTCTCAAGAAAGAATGAAGAAGTGGAAGCATTGCTTTGTGCCATTTCTATTATCCAACCAGATTGGATAACTGAAGCAAGAGATGAATGGAAGAAGGACAAAGATGTATGGATACTCATTCAAAAGTTGCAGCAAGATCCTAGTGCATCTGATACATTTAGTTGGAAAAATGACTCCTTATGGTACAAAGATCGCTTATATCTTTGTAAGAATTCCCAACTAAAACAAAATATTCTTCTGGAATTGCACACTTCTCCTTTAGGAGGACACTCGGGATTTTTAAAAACTTACCACAGGGTGAAGAAAGAATTTTTTTGGGATGGCCTTAAATCTGATATTCAAAAGTTTGTGGAAGAATGTTTGTTTTTCCAGCAGAATAAAGTGGAAACAATTAAGACCCCGGGACTTCTACAACCTTTATCCATTCCAAGTCAATGTTGGGAGGAGATTTCAATGGATTTTATCACAGGTTTACCTAAGTCAGAAGGAAAGAGTGTCAACATGGTGGTAGTTGATAGGCTTACCAAGTATGCACACTTTTGTGCATTATCTCATCCATTTAAAGCAAGTACAGTTGCTACTACATTTATGGACAGAATTCAAAAGCTACATGGAAGCCCAAGGGTTATTGTGGGTGACAGAGATCCCATTTTTACTGGAAATTTTTGGACGGAGTTATTTTCTTGTTTGGGTACTCAATTAGCTCATAGCTCATCTTATCATCCTCAATCTGATGGTCAAACTGAGATAGTAAATAAATGTTTGGAAGGATATCTTCGTTGTTGTGTATCTGATAAACAAACACAATGGGTCAAGTGGTTACCTCTTGCTGAATGGTGGTATAACACTTCCTTCCATACTGCAGCAAACATGACCCCATTTATGGCACTTTATGGATATCATCCACCATCCATCACATCATCTTTAAGGGAAAATTCGAAGGTTCAAGCAGTGGAAGATCACATCGAGCATCAGCAAGAAGTTCTCCATCTCTTAAAGGATAACCTGAATTTGGCACAAAATCGAATGAAACAACAGGCAGATCAACATCGCAGCAAGAGAAGTTTTGATGTAGGAGATTGGGTATTTTACGGCTACAACCATACAAACAAATGTCCCTCAAGCAAGCTAAGAAGGATAATAAATTATCGCCAAAGTACTATGGTCCTTACAAGGTGTTGCAAAAGATTTGTACTATGGCATACAAAATTGGAGCTTCCTGCTTCTTCGCGAGTACATCCAGTTTTCCATGTTTCATGCTTAAAGAAGGTTATAGGTGAAAATCTTCCAGTTCAAACAGTATTGCCAGAACTTGATGGGGAAGGGAAAATCATATTGGAACCTGAAGCAGTCATGGAAAAAAGAACTCGACAACTACGGAATCGATCGATTTCAGAGTATCTCATCAAGTGGAAGAACTTACCCACTGAAGATTCTACATGGGAGGATGAGAATTTTATACAGAAGCACCCGGAGCTACTCAAGTGTTGAGGACAACACTTTTTTTTGAAGGAGAGGGGCATGTTAGGTCCCTATATCACTAGTATAGCCCCTTATTATTGTTAGTGTAAACCCCTTATTGTTATTATTGTACCCTTGTAACCCCCAGTTTGTTAGTATTGTGCCCTTAAATTATTATTGTTAGGTCGGCTAGGATTACATTGTGGCCCCACTAGGATTATATTGTGGCCCCATGGACTCCTATATATAGAAGGAGGTTTTGTTCATTTGTATCATCCAAGAATTGTTCATTTACGTAATGTATTGGAGGTTTCCCCTCGAAGTGGCTTATTTCTAAGGCGCTGATATCTCATTTCTTCTATTTTTGGAGCTGGTTACACAAAAAATTCATACTCCAAAGAGGACTAGTTCCAATATTATCATTAATTTCCTTACTATCCTCTATAAATTCTTGATCATTATACATGTTTAGCTCATTATCTAGGTCTTGTAAAGGTTGAGTTTGTTCTTGTTTTGGGAAAGAAATGGGCTTCTCTAGATCATCAATATTTAAATCAGCCTCACCTATAAGGGATGATGAATCATTATTAATGTCTTTACGGATATCTTGAGGAATGTCCTTTATTTCTAGATTGATTTCTTCCTCAACTGATTTATCTATGTTCTTGTAAGTTTTTAATAGAATATTAAACTCATGAATAGTTTTCAAAAGGTCTTTAGGATGCACTACTTCCAAACTTTCATCATTGTCTAAAATGTGTTGGGTGACGTTTTGTGATGAATAATAATGTAATTTTCCCCATGATAAAGATGTAGTTTTTCCTTTGTAGTTCTCATAAAACATGTGTTCAAGGTCCTTTAAATAAAACAAACTACTAGATTTCAACCATTCATACCAATCCCTAGCTTTTCCTTCTAATGTTAACATGAACATTTTCATTAGGCAGTCTTCATGCCATTCAACTTTCAATGTCCATACATGTGTATGAAATTTGATGAGATGAAATAGAGGGTCATCTAACCTTTCACCTTGAAAAACAGGAAGGTTATCATCCCAATTCACCTGGGTCATTTTATGTGGAAACCCAGGGATATGATCTCTACTCATTGGGGCATACCTTCGTTGTATCCTTGGAATCATGTTTGTAAATCAAGAAAGAGGTCACTGTGTCTGTTCAATCAGTTCAAGGTCTTCTACCAGTGGAGTCATTTGATATTTTGGGAGTTTTAGAGTGTTGAGTTACCAGGTGGAAAATATTTAGCTCTTAAGGAGGTAAAATGTTTTATGGTTCCACCACCATGTTTATTATAATACCAATCTGAATTTTTTTTTTTTGTTTTTAAGTTCTATGGGTTCTAAGAGTGTCCTAAATCTATTTCAACACTTAGCTACGATGATGAGACAAAGAAAGTTTACTCTTATGGCTAATCTAGCTGATTCCTTCAAGGTTTGATAAGCTCTTATGAGAATCCTAAGGGTTCCTTAGTTTGTCACTTATTCAAATAAGTTTTATCATGATTACCATTTTCTTGGTAGTGCTTGAAGAGAGCTACATCTACTGCTCTGAACACTAAGTGTTTTGTTTTCATAATTTTACTCAGAATTCCCCAACGGAGTCGCCATAATGTTATCTCCCTGTAATTCTAGCAGATTGGCAAGACTAAAACTGCAGGGGCAACATGTGAACCACTTTGGGATGCTAAGATCTAGCCCTCCTGAATCTAGAAAGAGATCTCTCTATAAAGTGCAAATATTGATATATCTTTAAGGCTTGAAATGTGATATTAGGCTAGTTATGAGGAACAAGGTTTGTTTGTTTTGGTTGGGCTAAGATAAATGAAGGTGAAGGAATTCTACATGAAGGGTGAAGGTGTATGAAAGTGAAAGATTGATTCAGCTAACAAGATAGGCAAGAAAAAACTTCAATCCATTGGGCTATGGAGTCATAGTAGGATTTAATTGAAACAACAAGGTTCAAGAGTGGTCCATGGGGCAAGTCATCTATGTCTAAGGATCTCTTTTAAAGTTGATTTTATGGAATGGAATGAAACAATAAGAAGGGGAAACAAACAAAGGAAGATCAAAGAGCGGTCTAAGATCAAATAAGTACTTTGAAACTATCCTTCTTTCATAATACACTTAAGAAAGACATAAAAAGTTATCTAAGATTAGGTAAGTACTTTTAAACTACCCTGCATTCGATGCACTTTCAATAGAAAACATTTAAAACACAAATAGAATAGCTTAAGATCAAGTAAGGACTTTGAACCTATCCCGCTTTCAGCATATTCAAAGGGAAACCTTTCAAAGCAACTATTGGAGAAGAAAACTAGAGGGCAGGGCTAACCATAGACTTCCCTATTTCATTCTTTAATTAGTAAACCTATCAAGACAACACTTAAGATAAACAAAGAATAGTCTAAGATCAAGTAAGGACTTTGAACCTAGCCTGCTTTCAACATACTCTTAGGGAAACTTTCAAACAACCTTTGGAGATAAAACTAGAGGACAGGGCTAACCATAGACTTCCCTAGTTCAACTTTACTTAGCAGACACTGAAAATAACATTCAAGAACAATGTTTAAAATCTAGACAGTAAGAGAAGGGAACACCAACATCTTGATTGTTTGGACTGTATTAAATCATTCTTAAACAACACAGTTGGAAGAAAACATGGAGATTACGCTTATCATTGAGAGCAGGATAGCTTTGATAGTAAATCCTAACTCTATAATTGTTGTTCTTTATCAGAGAATATGGACAGAATGAAAATAAAAATAAAATGGCAAGTTACAATAAGAAAAACATCACCGTTGACATAGTCCAGTATCCCATAAATCAGCTTGTATTTGATGCTTCAAACCAGTTACAATCTTCAAGTACAATGGGTCTATACAGCTTCAAACTTCTCATCTCAACTTAGGTATCTTAAATTACAAACAGATCTTATAGCAGCTTCAGAAAACTATTTACATGCAACAGATATTCGGAGACCAACCTTTGCCTCATCTTCTACAGAGATATTTATAGAATAAATGAGGAGGTGGGATGTAAAATCAGATCTTTAGGCTCAATTAATACAATTAATGCTTCTTGGCCTTTGAAGGGCTCAATGGAGAAGTGTTTCTGATATTTCCTCTGTATTAATTGATTTTCATTAATTTATTGAGCTACTTAGGAGAATTTGTTGACTTTAAGGCCCTTTGTTATCCCTGTAATAACTCTGCTGACAGTTCTAATAAGTTATTTTGATTTGAAATAACTTTTTAGCTCTATTGAGGCAAACATCTTATGTTCTGCAATAACTATGCCTCCTTTGATTGCTGTGAGGCTGTAGGTGGCTTTGGTATCTGGAAAGGATTCAATTAGCCTCTGATGTGGCAGTGGAGGCTTCTTGGATTGATAGAATTCTTTATCTTTCCCTAAAACACCTTTAATTCTCTTCAGTTCTGTGTTTTAGGATAGATTAGGCTTAATCTGTGTCTTCCGGTCTTCATGTTGTCCTTAACTGTGGATTAGGCTCTTGGTTAGCTGAATTTATGCCTTAATCCTTCAAAAATGTGTATAAACCTTCAATTCTTCACTTTTTCTTCGATTTCATACTGTCCAACTGATACTCTTTGTCTATGGTAATTGTTGTGTTTTAATTTCTTTTGCGGGCATGCAGAGGGTTTTATAATAGCATCAGTGCTCATGAGGCATGGATGAAACATGATATGGAACCCTGCAGAGTGATCTTGTTCACGAATAAAGGCCTGGGGGATCATTATCCCTCGCCTTTCATTTCTTTTTGAAACAATGGAAAACCTTTGAAACCTGCAAAAAGAAGCAAAAAGTTATAAAATCCTGCATGGACGGGCTTAGACCACTTCAGAGGTTTAGGTTAGATCGCAGTCATTGGATGAAAGCATCCAACGACGAGTATTTCTCGCTGGGATCAAAAGGGGAGGTTGTGGACAAACGGTGGTGGAGATTAAGTCCGGGCCGTAGATGCATAATTATCAACGGCTGAGATCTATCTATGTTTTATAATGTGGAGGGGAAAAATTATAATGAAAATGGGAGGAAATGCAATGTAAATGAGAAAAACCTTAATCGGCAACGAAAAAGACATAAATGATATTTTGGATGTGCAGATGGATGAGAGTCGTTGGATTAGATTAATGAACAAAGATCAACGACAAAGATTAAAAACGAGGGAATGTAATGTAAATGGGGTAAGGTGGTTTCGGCCATAAAAATCACTGGTGTCGCGCTGCTTTGGGGCGGTTTTCAAAATTTCCAAAAAAAATGCTATAAAGGTCTCTAGCTGACACGTGTCCTTCAAAAACTACCCATATCGCGTAATTTTTAATAATTAACTGTCGGACTCAGAATTACGCGATATGGGTCCCTGGCCATTGGAATAAAGGCATTCAGATCCAATGGTGGAGATGAGAGCGCGATAAGACAAGATGCACAGGCGGAAGATGATGGGCAGGGTCAAGGTGGTTTTAATCTCGACAGTCGGATCATAGGAATGAACGGCCAGGATTTGTTGATGGAGAGATAGGTCCCAAAGGAGTTGGGCCTATCGGGTTGAATATGGACCATAGGATTTGAACAATGAACGGTCCAGATTACTTCCTGAGGTAAATGAAAGGAATATGAAATGGGGGTCGGGCAGAGATCAAAGACAATGTGGACCGTTGATCTACAGAGATCAACGGTGGATCTTCACCAAAATATTTTACACAACGGTGTTTGAGGGGTAACAAAGAAAAGGTTGAGCTCGATCTGGACCATCGGATCTATGAAATGAATGGCCCAGATCTGATCGCAAGATCGCAAATCGGCAGAGGAAAGAGGAAGGCACAAAAAAAAACTTGCGATTTGATTTAGCGCGGACTGTTGGATCATTGGAAGACCAACGATCGAGATTTGATTGGAGGGGAGACGACGAGGGCAAATGGGCGGAGCAAGATTAAATTTCAGTTGTCGGATTTGTATGGATTGACAGTCGGGATTAGATCGGAGATTGCAAATCGGAGGACACAATGGAATGATGCTTTAAGACTTTGCGATTGGCGATTATGCGATTGGCACTCAACCATTGGATCTACAAATGATCAACGGTGGAGATTACAGAAGAGGATGATAGAACAAATTTCCGTCACATCGGAAATTTATAAAAAACAAAGGAAAAAAGGGAAACAAAAAGCTTCGATTGTGATTAGCGCCTGAGGGCTTAGCGCTTAGTCTTGGGCATGGGTCATGTGCGGGAAAAGGGGCTAGGGGCTGAGGCCAAAGGGGCTTAAGCCCTTAGTTAAAAAATGGGTTTTTTAGGCCAAAATGACAGATTTTCAAGGCTTTTTTGGCATTCGGTAGAAGGGGAAAAAGGGGTTTTTAAGCCTTCAATGGAAATTTTCAAAGGTTTAAAGGGAAATTTGAAGGAATGAAGGGTAGATGAAGAGTTTTATGAATGAAATGGAGAAGGGAAAAGGAGAAGGGAAAATGAGGAAAAATGGGAAATTTCAGCAGTCTTTTCCTTTGGTAAACAGTGAATTTTTTCAGTGTTAAGAGGGAAACAGCAGTGAAGGTTTTCTAAAGGAAAAAGGGACATCACTAAGACTTCAAGAACTCACAATTTGAAAATGAAATTGTTTCTTGAAGGCTTAAAAGATCTAGCCACCATTTGAAATGACAAATTTTTATAGGTGGCTAACAGTGGCTCCACATGGGGATGGTGCCTTCTTGAAGACATCAAGAACTTCAGACCTGTCTTCTCTAGAAGCTGATCAATGCCTCATCCATTTGGGCTGCAAATTTCTTTCTTTTTTTGATCTTCTTTTGCTCTGACAATGTTAGCAGCCATTAAAAACCAATGGATTTCTATCAAAACAAGCTTTCTACCTACCCAATCCTAATGATCTAACATTTTTTCTTCCTTTCAGAGTGCATTTGGATTGGAAAAATATTTTTACAAACACTTTATTCTTTTGAGAAAACATAAAATGATTCTATTCCTACCCTTATTCCTAGAATATTAAACTCATGAATGGCTGTTAAAAGGTCTTCAGGATGCATTACTTCCAAATCTTCATCATTGTCTAAAATGTGTTGGGTGATGTTTTGTGATGAATCATAATGTAATTTACCCCATGATAAGGATGTAGTGTTTCCTTTGTAGTTCTCATAAAACACGTGTTCAAGGTCCTTTAAAGAAAACAAAGTACTAGATTTCAACCATTCATCCCAATCCCTAGCTTTTCCTTCTAATGTTAACATGAACATTTTCATTAGGCAATCTTCATGACATTCAACTTTCAATGTCCATACATGTATATGAAATTTGATGAGATGAAATAGAGGGTCATCTAACCTTTCACTTTGAAAAACAGGAAGGTTATCATCCCAATTCACCTGGGGCATTTTATGTGGAAACCCAGGGATATGATCTCTACTCAATGGGGCATACCTTCGTTGTATCCTTGGAATCATGTTTGTAAATCAAGAAAGAGGTCATTGTGTCTGTTCAATCGGTTCAAGGTCTTCTACCATTGGATTCATTTGATATTTTGGAAGTTTCAGAGTGTGGATTCGCCAGGTGGACAATATTTAGCTCTTAACGAGGTAAAATGTTTTATGGTTCCACCACCATGTTTATTAGAATACCAATCTGATTTTATTTTTTTTTCTTTCAGTTCTATGGGTTCTAAGAGTGTCCTAAATCTGTTTCAACACTTAGCTATGGTGATGAGACAAAGAAATTTTACTCTTATGGCTAAGCTAGATGATTCCTTCAAGGTTTGATAAGCTCTTATGAGAATCCTAAGGGTTCCTTAGTTTGTCACTGATTCAAATATGTTTTATCATGATTACTATTTTCTTGGTAGTGCTTGAAGAGAGATACTTCTACTGCTCTGAACACTGAGTGTTTTGTTTTCATAATTTTACTCATAATTCCCCAGCGAAGTTGTGAAAATGTTATCTCCTTGTAATTCTCGCAGATTGGCAAGATTAAAACTGCAGGGGAAACATGTGAACCACTTTGGGATTCTAAGATCTAGCCCTCCTGAATTCTGAGAGGGATCTCTCTATAAAGTGCAGAGATTAATGTATCTTTATGGCTTGAAATGTGATATTAGGCTAGTTATGAGGAACAAGGTTTGTTTGTTTTGGTTGGGCTAAGATAAATGAAGGTGAAGGAAGTCTAAATGAAGGGTGAAGGTGTATGAAAGTGAAATATTGATTCAGCTAACAAGATAGGCAAGAAACAGCTTCAATCCATTAGGCTATGGAGTCATAGTAGGATTTAATTGAAACAACAATGTTCAAGAGTGGTCCATGGGGCAAGTCATCTATGTGTAAGGATCTATTTTAAAGTTGATTTTATGGGATGGAATGAAACAATAAGAAGGGGAAACAAACAAATGAAGAACAAAGAGTAGCCTAAGATCAAGTAAGTACTTTGAAACTATCCTGCTTTCAGCATACACTTAAGAAAGTCATAAAATTTATCTAAGATTAGGTAAGTACTTTGAAACTAGCCTGCTTTCGATGCACTTTCAATAGAAAACATTTAAAACACAAATAGAATTGCTTAAGATCAAGTAAGGACTTTGAACCTATCCTGATTTCAGCATATTCAAAGGGAAACCTTTCAAAGCAACTATTGGAGAAGAAAACTAGAGGGCAGGGCTAACCATAGACTTCCCTAGTTCATTCTTTAATTGGTAAACTTATCAAGACAACACTTAAGATAAACAAAGAATAGTCTAAGCTCAGGTAAGGACTTTGAACCTAGCCTGCTTTCAACATACTCTTAGGGAAACTTTCAGACAACCTTTGGAGATAAAACTAGAGGACAGGGCTAACCATAGACTTCCATAGTTCAACTTTACTTAGCAGACACTGAAAATAACATTCAAGAACAATGTTTAAAATCTAGACAGTAAGAGAAGTGAACACCAAAATTGACTGTTTGGACTGTATTAAATCATTCTTAAACAACACAATTGGAAGACAACATGGAGATAAATCTTATCAGTGAGAGTAGGGTACCTCTGACAGTGAATCCTAACTCTATAATTGTTGTTCTTTATCAGAGAAGATGGAAAAAATGAAAACAGAAATAAAATGAAAAGTTACAATAAGAAAAACATCACCGTTGACATAGACCAGGATCCCATAAATTAGCTTATATTTGATGCTTCAAACCAGTTACAATCTTCAAGTCCAATGGGGCTCTACAACTTCAAAATTCTCATCTCAACTTAGGTATCTTCAATTACCAACAGAGCTTACAGCAGCTTCAGAAAACTATTTACATGCAACAGATATTCAGAGACCAACATTTGCCTCATCTTCTACAGAGGTATTTATAGAAGAAATGAGGAGGTGGGATGTAAAATCAGTTCTTTAGGCTCAATTAATACAATTAATGCTTCTTGGCCTTTGAACAGCTCAATGGAGAAGTGTTTCTGATATTTCCTCTATATTAATTGATTTTCACTAAGTTATTGAGCTACTTAGGAGAATTTTTTGACTTTAAAGCTCTTTTTTATCCTTGTAATAAATCTGCTGACAGTTGTAATAAGTTCTTTTGATTTGAAATAATTGTTCAGTTGTATTGAGGCAAATATCTTCTGTTCTGTAATAACTATGCCTCATTTTATTTTTGCGAGGCTGTAGGTGGGTTTGGTAGCTGGAGAGGATTCAATTAGCCTCTGATGTGGCAGTGGAGGCTTCCTTGATTGATAGAATTATTTATCTTTCCCTAAAACACCTTTAATTCACTTTAGTTCTGTGTTTTAGGACAGATTAGGCTTAATCTGTGTCTTCCGGTCTTCATGATGTCTTAACTGTGGATTAGGCTCTTGGTTAGCTAAATTTATGCCTTAATCCTTCAAAATTGTGTATAAACCTTCAATTCTTCACTTTTTCTTTGATTTCATACTGTCCAACTGATACTCTTTGTCTATGGTAATTGTTGTGTTTTAATTGCTTTTGCGGTTGTGCGGAGGGTTTTATAATAGCATAAGTGCTCATGAAGCATGGATAAAACATGATATGGAACCCTGCAGAGTGATCTCCTTCACGAATAAAGGCTTGGGGGATCGTCATCCCTGGCCTTTGATTTCTTTTTAAAACAATGGAAAACCTTTGAAACCTGCAAAAACAAGCAAAAAGTTATAAAATCCTGTGTGGACGGGCTTAGATCGCTTCAGAGGTTTAGGTTAGATCGCAGCCATTGGATGAAAGCATCCAATGGCGAGGATTGCTCGCTGGGATCAAAAGGGGAGGCGGTGGACAAAGGGTGGCGGAGATTAAGTCTGGGCAGTAGATGCATATTGATCAACGGCTGAGATCTATTTGTGTTTTATAATGCGAAGGGGAAAAATTATAATGAAAATGAGAGAAATGCAATGTAAACGGGAAAAACCTTAATCGGCAGTGAAAAAGGCATAAATGATATTTTGGATGCGCAGATGGATGAGAGCCG
The DNA here is from genome assembly GCA_034641835.2 of Pinus albicaulis. Classification (NCBI taxonomy): domain Eukaryota; kingdom Viridiplantae; phylum Streptophyta; class Pinopsida; order Pinales; family Pinaceae; genus Pinus; species Pinus albicaulis. The sequence goes on along the minus strand of CM076584.1, from coordinate 1,691,502,296 downwards.
TTGGATTATATTAATGAACAAAGATCAACGGCGGAGATTAAAAACAAGGGAATGTAATGTAAATGGGGTAAGGTGGTTTCGGCCATAAAAACCACTGGTGTCACGCTGCTTTGTGGCAGTTTTAAAAATTTCCCAAAAAAACGCGATAAAGGTCTCCAGCTGACACGTGTCCTTAAAAAACTACCCATATCGCGTAATTTTTAAGAATTAACTGTCAGACTCATAATTACACGATATGGGTCCATGGACGTTGGATCAAAGGCGAGCAGATCCAACGTGGAGATTAGAGCGCGATAAGAGAAGAATCATGGGCGAAAGACGATGGGCAGGGTCAAGGTGGTTTTAATCTCGACCGTCAGATCATAGGAATGAACGGTCAGGATTTTTTGATGGAGAGATAGGTCCCAAAGGAGTTGGGCCTATCGGGTTGAACATGGATCGTAGGATTTGAACGATGAACGGTCTAGATTACTTCCTAGGTTAAATGAAAGGAATATGAAACGGGGGTCGGATGGAGATCAGAGACAATGTGGACGGTTGATCTATAGAGATCAACGGTGGATCTTCACCGAAATATTTTACACAGCAGGGTTTGAGGGGTAATAAAGGAAAGGTCGGGCTCGATCTTGACCATCGGATCTATGAAATGGACGGACCAGATCTGATCACATGATCAAAAATTTGTAGAGGAAAGAGGAAGGCACAAAAAAAAACTTGTGATGTGATTTAGCGCGGACCGTTGGATCATTGGAAGAGCAACGGTTGAGATTTGATCGAAGGGGAGATGACGGGGGAAAATGGGTGGAGCGCGATTAAATTTCAGCCGTCGGATCTGTATGGATGGATGGTCAGGATTAGATCAGAGATCACAAATCGGAGGACATAATGGAATGATGCTTTAAGACTTTGCAATTGGCGATTATGTGATTGGTGCTCGACCATTGTATCTGCGGATGATCAACGGTGGAGATTGTAGCAGAGGCTAATAGAAGAAATGTATGTCACATCAGAAATTTATAAAAAAACAAAGGAAAAAAGGGAAATAGAAAGCTCCAATTACGATTAGCACCTGAGGGCTTAGCACTTGGTCCTGGGCGCGGGTCATGTGCAGGAAAAGGGGCTGGGGGCTAATGCCAAAGGGGCTTAAGGCCTTAGTTAAAAAATGGGTTTTTTAGGCCAAAACGACAGATTTTCAAGGCTTTTTTGGCTTTCGGTAGAAGGGGAAAAAGGGGTTTTTAAGCCTTCAAAGGAAATTTTCAAAGGTTTAAAGGGGAATTCGAAGGAATGAAAGGTAGATAAAGAGTTTTATGAATGAAATGGAGAAGGGAAAAGAAGAAGGGAAAATGAGGAAAAATGGGAAATTTCAGCAGTCTTTTCCTTTGTTAAATAGCAGATTTTTTCAGTGTTAAGAGGGAAACAACATTGAAGGTTTTCTGAAGGAAAAAGAGACATCACTAAGACTTCAGGAACTCACAATTTGAAAATGAAATTGTTTCTTGAAGGCTAAAAAGATCTAACCACCATTTTAAATGAAAAAATTTTATAGGTGGCTAACACAAGGCAGGAAAGCAATCAAGTGACCAAAGTCAACTCAATGAGTCAAACGCTCAACAAACAATGAGACAAAAAACTCACACTGATCCCCAGTGGAGTCACCAACTTGTTGTGTAGGTAAATCCCCTCTACGGACAGAGGTGATCCCTCTTGCGCTAGGGTGGGTCTAGTAGCAAGAGGATAAGCTAATGTGTTAGTTCCTAGCTAACGGATGAAATAGGTTGGGATATATTATCCTACTTGTAGTCCAACGCGATTGTTGCAGCTGTAGTGGTGGCTTCCTAGTATTCGCCCAGACACATCGCGATCCTTCAGAAATGGTACTTGGGTGTCTGCACAAAGATCAAAGGATGAAAGCAGTATACAAGACAGTAATTTCATTCATAACTAGATAATTAGTCAAGGAAGATTAAACATAATGCATCAGATAAATCACATCAACACGAGATGGGAAATAGACATTAGTCATGTATATATTAATATAAAAGAAATAGACTACAACCGAAGCCTTGATGTTGCCGCCTCCTTCAGAGGGTTCAGTAAAAGCATGTCTCGAAGGTTCATCGGGGAATTGGGACGGGGCGAGGGCACAAGCCTAAGCTCTCTCTCGACAAGGGTCTCTTTCTCTATCTCACACTAGCTATATTAGACTATTTCAGCAAAATGTTCAACAATTCCTATTCAGATAGCTGCATAAATGTGAGAGAGGTTTATTTATATATGGAGAGGAGGAGGTTGGGATCCCTCAAATGGTGGAAGGGAGGCCTTATCCTTTGGAAGGTTCCCCAAAAAGGTGGAAAAAAGAAGCCAAAGGAAGGTGTTCATGGTTATGCAGTCGAACAACCCAAGATGACTCGCACACAAAGTTGTTAGCATGGAAACTTTGGCTCTATATTTAAAAAACATTCCCAAAATAACTTGGCGCGGGTAGTTCACTGAGACAGAGCGCCAATGGACACGAGGTCCAGTGTTAATTTCCTTCATCGACACAAGGCCATAACGGTCTGCCAGCACCAACCCAAAATTATGTGTTTTTGTTGATCTGCTCGAGGAATTGTCAAGAGAGAAAGTGTTCTCCTTAAGGCAAGGGATGTAATGACACTTTTTGCAAGGCACGAAACTTCATATAAGTCACAGAAATGGTCCTCCAATGTGCAGGATTGGGATTGCAGGGACGGTGACAAAATGTTGTGTAACACTTGTCAAGAAACTTTCGAGCTCAGTAAGGAAAAGTTGACTACTGCCCCCATCCTCCGAGGTCCAAATTGGACTCTGCCTTTCCACATCCACACTAATGCATCTGAAAAATTTGTAGGGGCATCATTATGAAAATTAGAGGAAAAAATCCGTTATTCCATTTATTTCATTAGCAAGAACTTGTCCAAGGCCGAACTGAATTACACTGTTACTGAGAAGGATATGTTAGCCATTTTCCATGATTTGAAAAAATTCAAGCATTATGTACCTGGATTTCATATATTTTTTCACACTAACCATGTAGCCATCAAGTATTTAATGAAAAAACCATATGTTAATGCTCGGATAATTATATGGTTGTTACTTTTGCTGCAATTCGATTTAACTATTGTTGATAAACCTGGAAAGGAGAATGTTGTTGCAGATTTTTTGTCCATGTTAGCTCTCCCTGTAGGTGAAGAAGGAATGGTGGAGGACTAGCTGCCAAATGAGCATCCCTTTTCTATATCAGCACTCTCACCATGGTTTGTTGATATATCCAACTACTTGGTTTCTGGGAGACTCCCTCCTAATTTTTCATTCAGGGAGAGGAGTAGAATCATCAGAAAAAACACCCCTTTCACATGGATTGGGAGAAACCTTTTCAAGCTAGGCCTTGATCAAATCCTAAGGAGATGTTTGAGGGAGGAATATTTTTTTGATATCCTCTCTACATGTCATGACAGCCCATGTGGAGGCCACTTTGCTGCAAAGATAACTGCTTGCAAAGTTTTGCAGGAAAGATACTATTGGCCTACCCTTCACCAAGATTCAAAAAGATACACTAGCAGGTGTGACCATTGCCAAAGGATGGGGAAACCCACGCAAATGGATGATATTTATTTGCACCCTTAGGTGGATCTTGAGCCATTTGACAAGTGGGGCATGGAATTTTTTGTACCTATCAATCCACCATCCAGACAAAAGAAGTATTTCATAGTCTGCATTGATTAGTCTAATTGTCTAATGATGAGCTCCATCATTAGACATATTTAGAGGGGTTAATGGTCACCTTTTTTCCTTCTTAGATCTCTTTTTCTTCCATTTTTATTATTATTTGGTTTTATGATGCTAGTATATGTGGTGATTAAGGCTAACATACTCTGAGTGCCTAACATGAGGTTGATTGCAGAAAATCATGAGTTATTAGCATTTTATAAGGATTTTATCATAAAAACTTGGAGGAGACAACAAGGATAAATTATAGGAGATTTTCCACCCTCCTTAACTCTCAAAAGCAACCAAAGATCCCAAATATCCTCTCCAGCAATTTGAATTCCATAGGGAGCCAAAGGATCCCAAAGGATTCTCTCTAGCAATTAAAATTCTAGAGGCAACCAAGAAACTCAAATAGGAGTGCACTCAATCTTTGTTTACTTGCAGTCAAGTGGATTCAATCAATATTTTCTAGGGAACTGTTGGTAGCTTTGCTGTAGGATAAATAGAGAAAATCTAGAGCTTACAAGGGTCCAAAATTTGTTACAAGCTATTGAGCTTTTTATTATTTTACTCAGTGATCAAACTTTCAGAAATGTATGAGCCTATTATTTTATGAAATGAGCATACTAATTTCATTTTACTGATTTAAGTTTCAGAGAGCTAGGCTTGTGGGTTAGGGCCCAATCCATGTGCCTTAGCCCCTCTACTATATTTTTTGTCTGCTTTCTGTCATTTCATTAGTTCTGCTTCTGATAATTTCGTTTATGTTTCAAGTTTTTGTGTAGATTTTCTTTAAGTGTCCTGCTGTAGGTTTCATTTTCTTGTGAGTAAAAGAATAGATGAGAAAAAGAAAAAAAATTGTTGATCAAGACCCCCTTCTCATCTCTGTCAATAGAGCTCGAGGAGGGTGAACCTTCCCACAGACCCAAAAATTGATTTATGTTCATTGTTTCTAAGATTAAAAGTAGAGTTTCATTACCATTTTGAAGTCTCCCTTTGCACTGTATTTTTACGCATTTGTTTGTTTCTTTACACATAAGTTAGCAGGTTGATTACAACAATTATTGTTAAAACCCTAGAGCAGCTTTGTGGTGCCTCCCTGCTTCATTCTCCATATATGTCTTCAAAATATGTGCACTACTGTTATGCCCTCCATTTACTCTTTTTCCCGCTTACTCTCATTGCTGCACCCACCCTTTTATTCATAAAAACACTTAAAACATTCAGCCTGTATTAATCCTTTGTTTTTATTAGTCACGGTTGCCTTACCATTTTTAATGCAAAACTCTTGAAAACCATTGGAATTTGACCTCCGCCCTTGCTCCTCAAAGTTCCCGCTACCATACATCACAAATCGCAAATCGCATCTTTTATTTGGTTCTCGTTAACACTTACATCTCCAAACGCTGATTGCGATAACTCTCCGTACTCCGCCGCATCGCACGTTTCGCTCCCAACGCTAATTGCGATATCCCTGGTGTACTCTACTACCGGTCCCACCGCCACGTCATTCGAATCATCGCATTTTGCTCCCACTCCCAAACTATACTCCCACTCCCGAACTATACTCCTGCTCCCGAACTAAACTCTCGCTTCTCTACCAGCCTGCGATGTTGTGATACGGTGATATCGCATATTGCGTATCGCACTGTCACCCCTCCATCACAACTCTGCAACCATACTTTTAAAATCATTCCGCTCCAAATAATTTTTGCGCTATAACAAAGTTTTAATAACGTTTAAACCCCCTCTTTCCACCTCTAAGCCTTGTTTCATGTGGTCAGCCCTTCATTAGCACATTTACCTTGTTTTCCTCCAAACTACAAGCCACACTTTGTCAAGTTTAATTTATCAAGAACAATTGCATGGTTAGAAGCACGATAGCATGGTAAATAGATCAGATGATAAGTAGGGTGTGTTTAGCAGATTGGCCTAGCTAGGTTCAACTTAGTTTAATTTCTTTTCATTCATTTCCTTTTTTCAGATTAAATTAGTTTCCTTTCTGTCATTTCCTTTCTGCAATTTAAGGTATTTTCATTCCTCTCAGTTCCTTCCAGCAATTTACTTTCCAGTCCTTATCATAGTTTAAGAAATAGCACCGCTTCGTAAAGAAGAAGAGGATGACATGAGAAGAATGCACTTGCTGTGTATATAGAAATCTCACCTCCAAGTTTGTACGAACCTCGGGTTGATAAAGTAAAGTAGGGTAGCCCCTGCAAGATGTAGAACTCTTGGTGCAATACCTGTTGAAATTTGGTACCGGAGGACAGGTGGTTCCCTAAGGCTTTGATCTTTGGCCTAGGGAAAAGTGTCCAAAAGAATTTAATTTTTCTCCTAAAGTAACTTTATAATTTTTTTTATAAAGTTAAATCTAATTTAAAAGTGACTTAAGTGATAAAGTTACTAAAGTGACTTTATAAAGTTATAAAGTCAAATCTAATTTTAAAGTGACTTTAAGTGATAAAGTTACTAAAGTTAAAGTGACTTTAAATAAAGCCAATATAAAATTAGAAAGGAAAAAGTGACTTTGGAAATAAAAGACTAAGTGGGTCTTTATTAAAGTGGGGTGAATTAAAAAATAGAAAGTGAGATTTAAATGAGCATTTAATCTCAGCCCTAGATCTCAATCTATTTCAGCCATTGGATTTAGGGATTCCTCAAAAGTCACTTAGGGTTAGGTTAAAGGAGGAAAAG